>CAKZFB020000109.1:0-82060 GCA_936432065.2 Rutpela maculata
ACATGCGAAATATTATTATCATCTGTCACATTTTTTCATTATTTTTTTATGGTGACACCCTGTTCTTTTAGTTTTTTCTTGACAGTTGTTGTGGTAACTACATGCAAAATATTATCGTTCTTCGTCACATTTATTTTATTAAATTTTTCAGGATGACCTGCCTGTCTAATTCCCTCATATTTTTCTTTGACAGTTGTGTTAACTACATGTGAAATACTATTGCTCCGTTACATTTTTCATCTTTTTCTTGGAGAGTGACCGCCCTCTGTATATTTTTTAAGTACTTTTCTTTGATAGTTGTATTATCTATATTCGAAATATTATCATCCTCCTTCACATTTTTTCTTTAGTTTTTTAGGGTGACTACTCTGTGTATTTTTAAACATTTTCTTCCTTGCCAGTTCTGTTAACTGCATGCGGCAATATCATTGCGCCCTGTATATTTTTTAAATGCTTTTGTTTAACAGTTGTGTTATCTATATTCGAAATAGTATCATCCTTCGTCACATTTTCTCTTTATTTTTTTAGGTGACCACCTTGTATATTTTTTAAAAAATTCTTTCTTTGCAGCTGTGTTAACTGCATGCGAAAGATTATCGTCTTCCATCGCATTTTTTTCATTAATTTTTTTAAAGTGTACATATTTTTCATATTTTTCTTCCTTGACAATTGTGTTAACTGCATGCCAAATATTACTGTCTTCCGTCACATTTCTTTCCTTAATTATATTTTTGATCAACAGAAAATATATTATTGTCGTAATTTTCTGGTGTAAAATAAGTTTGCCCACTTGCCCAATGAAAACTACACAAGGCATTAAAATTTCAAAGTAAAATTATAGTTTTACTGTGAATGTACAATGATATATTAAATCTACACCTGAATATTACTTACACCGATATTATTCAGAATAAAAATGTATTTTTCTAGTCATATCATGGGAAATTTCCTGAGTAAAGTGCTCAATTACTCGGTAATTTTACAGGTATTATTATCGGGTATTAATACACAAGAGGTCGATTTTTTACCGGGTAAATTTTTTTGGCCAAAAACCTGTTTTCTCATGAAAATTATTCGAGAATTAAGGGCATGGAAAAATCGCGACACGAAGTGGAGTGATTTTTCCTATGTCCCTTAATTCGAGCATAATTTTCATGGAAAACAGGTTTGAGTCACTCAAAAAAATTTTACCCAAGTAGAAAATCAACCTCGTGTGTATTACAGAAGATTAATGATTAAAAAATATTATCTAAAAAAATTATTAAAACAACAAAACTGTTTATTTAATGTTTTAAAAATAATGATTTATAATAAAAAATAAGAACATTTTCTAATGTTTTTTATCATGTTATAACCCCAGTCAGTCAAAATATTTGCAAGTTCATCATAGTAGTCGTATCTTTTCCGAGGGAATAATGCTCTTTGCAAAAAGCTTTAAATTGTTTCCATATAGAATTTTTAGTGTTTCTCGTTTTAACTGGTACACTTTCATTCATAGCTTCGTTAATATTTTCTTGTGAAACATCACCAAATCGCTTTTTCTCATTCATTTTGTGTACAGAAATCAAGATGAAAACATGAAATGTCAGTTTTAATAATTTCATTGACTTTTTAGTTTGACACATGGCTACTACGAAAAAAGTAACATACATTTTTCTCGATTTTTTCCTCTTATCGATAGCCGTTTTTCTCACTTTAAACAAATCCTATTTGTCGATTTTTTTGAAAATGTACATTTTGATTTGTTAATAAAGTAAGAATATATTAATCAGTGTATATTGTATATTGCTTAAAAAAATCTTTTAATACAAAATTTTAAGTGAAAAAAAATCTTGAAAATGGAGATTCTTCTTTACTAGGAATACCCTCTATTCTAAAAGATCAATAAATAATGCAAAATTACTTAGAAATTTTTAAGAGCTTTCAACCTGTTGAAATCACATTGTTCATTTACGGTGCTAAGAGCAAACAAAAGAAATCGGTAAAGGCATTTATCCAAAACTTCCCTCACTGGCTCACAGCCTCATTAAAAAATGCATAGTTTGCATCATTTAGTCATTAATTATTTTTTCTGTTGAATGACGACCCTGTTTATTATTTTTAACTGAAAACTATGGTATTTTTCCTAAGACTTGTATCATTTTCTTCCATCTCATTATTTTTTTTTTTAGAATGACCACCCTGTACATTTTTCATAATTTTATCCTTGAGAGTTATGGTAGCTGCATGCCAAATATCATTTCTTTCATTAATTATATTTATCGTGGGGTTATCAACTACCTGCCAAATATTATCATTCTCCGTCAAATGATTTTATAGATATAGCGCCAACAGACAAACAGATACCAGAACGACAGACAGACAGACTGATGGAATTAAATGGATTTAATTTTCGGAATCTACATACTCTGAAACCTGAAAATCCGGGAAATCTCGGAGGGTGATTATTTCACAATTACAATACTTTCAAAACCAAGAATATATCTCCGAGTTCACTTATTTTTAACAAATTCCGAACAATCAGACACTGAAATTGAAAATAGATCAAAATCAGCAGTTTTATTTTAATATTGACACACAATAAGACTGTACTAATAATTATGGTAACCTACTTCATTTGGCAACAGCGCAATTTACACACTCTTTGTTAAGCTATAATAATGGCTTCCTGCTTACACATATTCCCATATCTACATATTTAAGGCAACTTATTTACACTTGCCCAACAGTGGCGACCGTTGCCAAAAATAATTTACCGTTATAAATTGAGATGTATGGAGTGTAAAAAAGTAATTCCTAGATTTACACGCTACTTACAAAAGCGGCCATAAATATGGCAAATATTTCATGAAGTGCCACAATTGAGGACTATGCACGGTTGCCATAAATGTTGGCGAACGTGTAATGGTGTGTGTGTGTGTGTGTGTGTGTGTATGTATGTTAGCACGATAGCGGCGAAGCTACTAAACGGATTTGGATGAAACTTTGTATGAGGGTTTCTTTAGTGCTCCAGAAGATCTGAAAAGGTTTTGGTTAAGATCGGATTACGTTTAGTGCCGTTTTGGCACAACAAGTTGCTTATTTTATGATTACTTACAATTTGTAATTGAACCATTGAAAAGCAGTAAAAATTCCGATTTCAACGATATATCACACTTGCACTTTTTCGATTTGGTTTCCGTGAAAAAAATTAAAAAACAAAAATTTCACTTGTTTTGTCCTCAAAGCAGTGCAATGTACAGGGTGATATTCTAATAATGACAGAGGTGTTCAGTGATTTCGGCTGATAACTCGGGAACGGTTGAAGATATCGAACTGAAATTTGAAACGTAGGTATAAATATTGTAGACGGACGGATTACGAGTGAATTAATATTACACCTACGTCACATGACGTCACAAATAATAAAAATTCTTAGAAACTGGTGCAGATATCGACTTAACTATTGGAAACATCCAATTAAAGTTTGAAACGTAGATGGAAATATTGTAGATGGATGGAATACGAGTGAATTAAAAATACACCTACGTTCTGATGACGTCGTAAAAGCATAAAATTCTTATAACAGGCGAACTGATGACGATATCAAAAAAATATTTCTACAAGACGAGTCACGAAATTTTTTTTTTAATTTCCAAGAAATATCAAATTTTCGGAGAAATGTCACTTTTCAGAAAAATGTCAGATTTTTAAAAAATGTCAAATTTTCAGGAAAACGTCAAATTTTCGGAGAAATGTCACTTTTCAGAAAAATGTCAAATTTTCGAAAAAATGTTAAATTTTCAGGGAAATGTCACTTTTCAGAAAAATGTCAACTTTTCGAAAAAACGACAAATTTTCGAAGAAATGTCACCTTTCAGAAAAATGCCAAATATTTGAAAATTGTCAAATTTTCGGAGTAATGTCACTTCAGAAAAATGTCAAATTTTCGAAAAAATGTCAAATTTTCAGAGAAATGTCACTTTTCAGAAAAATGTCAAAAATTCAGGAAAATGTCAAATTTTCGAAAAAACGTCAAATTTTCGAAGAAATGTCGCCTTTCAGAAAAATGTCACCTGTCAGAAAAATGTCAAATGTTTGAAAATTGTCAAATTTTCGGAGTAATGTCACTTCAGAAAAATGTCAAATTTTCGAAAAAATGTCAAAGTTTCGGAGAAATGTCACTTCAAAAAATGTCAAATTTTCGGAAAAATGTCACTTTTCAGAAAAATGTCAAATTTTCAGGAAAATGTCAAATTTTATTAAATGGACTCAAAGGAAAATTCCCAAAAAATACTACGGGTCCATTTGTGGTATAAGTTCTCTGCAAGTGTGTTAAAGCGTGTAGACTGTATGCTGAGTATTTTTGACGTGTCAGGTGCATCGAGAGAATACAAGTTTTTTCGACGTTTATAAAGCCCACGGAGAGTGTGACAGGCCATCCTGAACCGCTTACAAGTCCTACAAGTGCAAGCAACCGCACCGGAACGCTTTCGGCGAGTTTTTTCCAATAAAACTTTAAAAGTGACAGTGACATTATATTTTAAAAACTATTTCCGCTACTTCCGGCATCCCGCCGGAAATTCTTCCGGCAACATAACCTAAAAATAGTACTACGTAACCTAAAAACAATTTAAGACATTGGTACCAACCTAAACATTTTTCAAAAACCAAATTCCCCAGAGAAACATTGGAACCAAAAATTTGACAGCTATCACTTCCCCGACCGATTTAATGAAGAATTGGTCGAGGCCAAAAGATAAAACAAAATATACCAACTCAAACTTAAACGATCCACCATGAACACTACCCTGGCTACATCTGTCCACCCAGAGTTATATGTTTTTTTCCAAAGATGGCCATCCCTGCCATCCATCCCATTACCAACGAACAGGTTTTTTCGTTTAGTTGTTTCCCGTATCAATAATCAAAATTATTAAGTGCTCTTGCCTACGAACGTTTTTATAGAATTGTGTTTATTTTTATATTAATTTTAGGTCCATGTGGACACATTATAACTTTAACCTAGTCTTTAAGCCTGCCTACAGAAGACAGGAGCTACTTTTCTATTTTTCTCCAAGCCAAACCGGACCTACCCCGTCCAGCCTCACACTCGCCACTGCGTTGTTCACCGTGGTTGTCTGGCTGGCCCCGGGCTAGGATCCGATGAAGCATATATTTGTATTAAAAACATTGAATAAAACATTAATGTTGTGCAGACTATAAATTTAACACTCAAGTTCTTAGGTCCAAATCCCACCGAACGCAAGACTTTTTTTCTGATTTAATACGAAAAAAATATTTCAACTTAATAAATATAATTCAATGAGATCGTTCATATTGTTTAGTGCTCTTTTCGGCTTCAAAGATTCACCGGGTGGGGAGGTTCCAGCCGCTTCCAGTAGCTGCCGATTTTTGTTTCTCGTTTGTACAACTATTTTGAATTTTTACTAAATGTGCCCCATTTGATGAATACCTAATTGTATATTACCATATTTTTTACAGCATATTGGATTTTTATTGTGTATTTATTTATTCTAATTGTTATGTAAATGTCCTATTTTTTGTGTAAATGTTCTCTGTGTTTTTTTTTACAAAATAACTTAGGCACTGGCTTCTTTTGACGTACCTTATCCATTTGTTTCTATTTGGCAAACAAGGATTCAATAAAGATTATATTATTATTATAGATTATCACATTTGTACACTTCGTATTATCAGTCCTACCATTCTTGAAAATATCCTCTCCAATTTTGTACTTGAAATAACAAGAGAAAATTTTGAAATTTTATCAATTGTTAAAATTATGCACCAAATCCAAGAACTTTGCAGAGCAACTGAAGTACCAAACACCAAGTACTGTGATTCAAATGTACTTCAAATACGGTATTTTCAATAGTAAAATTATTTCAATTACTATTTCAAGTACTTTCATTGAATACTTTGAACAGCTCTGTGTGCTGCACATCTTGAATAGTATCTATTTTTATTTTAATGATTTTATTTTCCTTTTAGGTGAAGGATGGAAGGATTTAAAATACTTCTTTGTATTATCTTTGGTACCGCATATGTTACTGCAGCAGCATTGGAAAATTATGAAGAACACATCGTTAAACTTTATTCAGTTTTTCGCCTTCCTGGTAATTTATTACCAACCTACTATTATCTATCTTTTACAATGGATCCAACACAAGACGAGTACAGTGGATATGTACTGTTAAATTTTGATGTGTCTGAAAACGTAAACACTGTAAACGATATTTATTTACATGCAGATCTAGACTTTTTGACAATAAACCAAATATTAGTAAATAATGAAAGACGCTGTAATATCGCCGACAGATATGAATCCGATATAGTACGCATCGATTGCGATAATTTGGATATTACTGGACGAGATAATATTATGCACATAGACTTTAATGGTAAATTTTCAACTGAAGATGAATTTGGTCTGGTCAAAACTAGTTACCGGAATCAAGGAGTAGAATATATTTTAATTGAATCTAATTTTAAGCCAACATATGCAAGAAGAGCTTTTCCGTGTTTTGATGAACCAGAATACAAAGCTAGTTTTTCTCTAGATATAACGTATCCTGCAGCATATAGAGTTTTAACTAATACTCCAGTATTGGTTGAAAATACCGGGTAAGAGAAAGTTAATGTCTTAAAATAGAAAAAAATAGAAGAATATATGTGCTATAGTTGAATTGCCAGATCAGTACACCAATTTATTTTTTCCTTTATTTGTTTCTTATATTTTTCATCTTTCTCCTTCCTTTCTTTTCCTTCATACATTTGTACATTCTGATTTTCTTTCATTACTATTTTTTTTAAGTTTCATCAGTTAGCGTCTTTAATGCACTGCTTTGTTTTTATTCTTTTATCCCATTCCCCTATTTGCTTTTCACCTTCTTATTTGTTCCTTAGCTTTTTACTTTTGAATTTTCAATGATTAATAGATATATAAAATTGTATACAATAGTGTAAGTAATCAAAAGTGGTACTTCAGTTTGCAGCTGGAATTCTGTTTCAGCAAGCTACCTCCACTAGGCCAGTCTAAAAAATCTCTCATGCATGTCAAATAATTAAAATTAAATTTTATGTCCGACAAAATTCATAATATTTTGAAAGTTGGCAGTTATATTAAAAAGGCACAAAAATACAATAAAAAATAGTTCCCATCTCTAGAGTGGTTGCAAGATCCCTAAAAATTGCGAAAACAGATTGAGTCCTTTTAACTTTTTGTGTAAAATTAGTAGTTTCCAAGTCATTTGCAGTCAATACCCATGATAAGTATATAGTAAACGGAGCACCTCGTCTTCACGCTGCGCCACTTACAAGAGTTCTATTAATTGTACTCCGAAAATTAATAGAATATTTTTTTATATAATGTTTTATAAGGAATTTTATTTATAGCAGTGTTTTTGCCAAAAGTGAACGGTATAACAGATAAACCATCTAATTGAATATGGGGGGTGATATTCGATTTAGATCAAAGTTCGTAGATACAGCTGTTATAAAACGAGAATGCTCTTTAAACTATCCAACCAAGAACAACTATACAATAATAGTGCATCGACAATGAAAACCTATAATTTGGGAATGTCTATAAAACAGTTTTTTAAGAGCTCTTTAAGATATTTTATGCTGTGAGAATGTTACTAAAGTGTGCTAAATAGTTGTATAAATATTATTTTTGTGGAATTTAAACGATAAAAAGGCCTTATAAACGTGTGCCTACTCTGGTTATGTAGTGGTTGCACAGATACTGAGAAAACGTTCTCAGAACTTAATGATAAAGCTTTTACTCTTGTAAAATGGTGATATAGATGTTCTTACAGCTATTATATAGTAAGTAGAGTGAATTCCGATGTGACAAGCCGGTTTTATATAAATATGATAAAGCTTTCTGTAGCTCTTACATTATCACATTGAGATTATTATTAGCGGTGCTACTAGGTACTATTTTCCTTATTTTGTTACTTGGAAATTGTTCTCAGCTACGTTTCCTCCCAGGCACTTTCCCTTCTAAATCATCACAAGAGAATTTGTACCATTTTTGATCAGTAAATGTACAACATTGAACTTTATTTGAAATAAATTACAGGAATTTTTTAGGCCTTCTGTTATGTGGGTAACGGAATTTCAGAAGACACCAAGAATACCATCCTACCTATTTTCCATTTTCCTATCTGCGCTCAAAGAAGCAAGTTCAAGTTCTGGAGATGAATACGAGGTGAAAATTTTTACAAGGCCAGAAATTGCAGATTTGAATATGACTGTGGTGGCTAGTACCTATTCCAGTAAGGTCATTGAACAACTTGTTAACTATACTGGAGTACCTTACAAGAATCTTAATGCTAGTGCATCTTATGAAGTGGCGCTTCCTAATTATTACTCCGACAATATGGGTGATTTTGGCCTTTTTACGTACAGGTAATTACTCGCTTTTCCAGTAGATATAGTCACGAAAACAATTTATAAAATACAATATTTACTTTGTAAGGAAGTCTTAACAGCCCAGATCTAAATTCTATTGGCTATGCAATTTGAATCACGTTATAAACAGAGCTCGGCCGGTAATTAAACGACTCCAGTGACGGCTTTCATGCAGACATAATACTATAGTATAACACCTATTGAAACATTTTATTTTATTTTAAAATGTTAATACTATATCGACTAAATAGTAATTTACACAGGTATTTGCAATGCACGTCAACTGAGGATAACGGAAGGGAAACACATGCAGTTAGTCTGTTCTCTGTTAGTCAGTACATTGCGTAACGTCGAGACGTATATGAGCAGCGTGAGTTGAATAGAGCCGATCTTTCTTTTAAAATGTCTTTAAACGATCAGGGGAAACAGTAAATTTGTAGATTCGCGATATCCCAGAATTCCAACCGCTCAACGCCATCGCCGGCGTTGAGCGGTATTTTTACAATATTCATGGGTTTTCAACGAATTGCGAAGAAGTTCAACATCAAAACATTTAGAATAGATATAAGTAATATACTTTAATTCTTGTAGGTAACTGATAGTGAATAAAACCTATGTGTATATGTGATAGTTTACTGTTAGATAACCAGTTGTCTTCGAGTGAGTGTTTATAATAAATTCCCTAATAGCACGTGGATATCCTATGGATGTCCAATGGACGTCCCCACGGACATTCGGGACATCCTATGGACGTCCCAGGGACGCCCAAATGTCACAACTTTGGATAATTTATGGAAGTCTAATGTTGAACTTTAAACGGTGGTCCATGATGGACATTATTTGGACCAATTAAACTAACATACATTTTCTGTACAAATGCCCTCCAGTGTTGGACCTTAAATGATGGTCTATGGTGGACATTATTTGGACCAATAATGGGTGTCTCTAAAGTGTCAAGGCATTTTGGAAAAAAGATATATTAGTGAACAAACACGAAATCTATAAAGCATTTTAATATAAATAATCTTATCTTGGAAACTGTGACATTCTAGGAATCAATATTTAGTTTGCTGTAACATTGACGCAATGGCCGTAATGTCCACATGACAATATTGCATTGCAATGTTACATATCGCAAGGAACAAATCGCAGGAACAAATAATTTATTTTCATGTAATGTTCAATTATTTACTTACTGAAATATTCTAATGAAGCTTATCTTCGAGTTACAAATATAACTCCTACAGAGTCTGCCAAAAAATCTGTATGGGAAACTCTGCTGTTATTGACTTTCTGAAGATTTTTATTTTTAATAAAAGTTAGTGCATTTCCTCAAGTGAAAAAGTGATTGCAAAAATTTTTGTTAGTCCTGGTGCTTAAGTTGGAAAATTAAATTTTTTGAAATTGGTTCAATAGTACACCACCCTTATTTTTAAAGATATCGAAAAATTTTATTTTAAAAAGTTATTTATAATGTACATTGGATTCTTCTAGTTTAAAAATAAAAATTGTCGACTCTTTTATGATTAATTCCTGAAAATTGGAAAAGGGAGAACAACTCCGCAAAATACAGCGTTTTTTTCCAAAATATCTATTTAGTAAAAAAGTACTCTTAAAATTTCTTTAAAGATCCATTACTTAATCTGAAACTATTAAAGTGATAGAATTATTGATAACAAAATAATATCAAAATAGTTCAGAAATTATGCGTAAAAAGTAGAAAATTTTTATTTTTAAAATAGAACAGCCAAATTTGATATTTAGCTATAACTTCGTATTGTAAGCAACTTCTTGAAATAACATTTTTCGATATCTTCAAAAATAAAGGTAGTTTACTCTTGGGCCAATTTCCAAAAAAATTAATTTTCCGACATAAGCGCCAAGATTAACACAAATTTTTGCATCCACTTTTTCGTTTGAGAATGTTCACTAACTTTTATCAAAAGTGAAATTTTTCAGAAAGTCAACGACAACAGAGTTTCTCAAATGGTGCAGACTTGGTACACTGTATAAATCCAGGTATAAACTTTTCTTTGTAAATTCTCTATAAGTTTACTATAAGATGATCTTTGAAAAAAATATGCGAAACGATTTTCACTAGTTCCATCACTGTTTTACCATATGCACAGATCGAAACAGTTATATTATTATGTATGTCACTTCATAATGAGATATGAGCGGATAGAATAAAGTCTTTACTGTCTCCGATGTGTTTAACATGAAAGAACTTAGGACATTAATAGTTCTATTAGCTGTCCCCTTTTCTATTTCAAAGTATTATATAGGTATTGTTTTTTTTGTATATATTGAAAAATGGTGATCGGCCTATAGTGGAGACCTTATCAACAATTTAAAAAAAAAATTTATAGCAAACTCCTAATACTGTATATTTAAATTCTTAACTATTGATATAAGTTTAGTATAGTAAACGTAGCATATCTAATTTATAAAATAAAATACGAAAGCTTTATGTATTAAAAAATATTTATTTATAAAATAATAATAAAATAATAATAAAATAGAAGGCTATTTTATTAACTTATTAGAACTACTTATTTAGTAATAAAAAATATCATTTGGTAATTAGGTATCTTCCATTTTCAACCAAAAATCAATGTTTGCCTCTCATATGCCCGGTTTTGGCGTACTGGAACTTCATTCATAGAAAATCCCTCGAAATGATCATCAGACTTTGAAAGAGACGCCCGTGCTGCGGCTAAAAATTTTACCGTTATTACTCTGTTGTGCACTAAGTATTTTAAAACTGTGTGTTTGAAATTCTATTTTAATTTTGTGGAATGAGTGAAATAATATACTATACAATAATTCAAATTTTCAAAATAGGTCACACATAAAAAACTACAGGCAATAGAACACCTTTATCCCTGAAGGCTTAAAGTGACTTTGTGCTGGATAGGGCTTTGTTTACAAGCAAAAGACATGCACTTGGTGTCCGTTATTACACTAACTCTGTTGTGCACTAAGTATTTTAAAACTGTGTGTTTGAAATTCTATTTTAATTTTTTGATATGAGTGAAATAATATACTATACAATAATTCAAATTTTCAAAATTGGTCACACATAAAAAACTACAGGCAATAGAAAACCTTTATCCCTGAAGACTTAAAGTGACTTTGTGCGGGAGAGGGCTATGTTTATAAGCAAAAGACATGCACTTGGTGTCCGGGTATACTAGGATTAACTAGAGAAATATTTAGCAGTAATTACAGGTAATAAACATACTTGAAGTTTTTCATTAGTCCTCGAAAATATATAACCTAACCTCAAACCATTTTGTCCATAGAGGACGTCCTTGTACGTACATAAAATGAGCATCCCTAGGACGTCCATCCAATGTCCATGGACATTTGTACAGTAATTGGATGTTAATCGGACATCCATTGGATGTCCTGTGCTATTAACGTTAACCTTAAAAATATATCTAATTAGATATTACATGTATTAACTAAAACTGATGGAAAACTAAGGTCTCTTTAAATTGATTTGCTATATTTTATGTAATACCTAAAAATTTTTGAATAAATTTGATTTGATTTGATTTGATTAGGGTTGACATTTTTATATTACGGAATTACCTAAAAAAAAAAAAAAATACAAGGTAAGATATGTTGTGTCATACATGCATGAAAATCTGTACAAGCTGATACATAGCCTAGAACTAATCCTGGTGTTTGGATACTTAAATTCCGAGCTCTGGTTAAACGAGTTATGGTATTAGAATGATAATTGCAAAATATGATTGACGAGCAACGAGGAATCGTATTTGGCAAAGATAGTGACTGTAGATACCAAAAACGTATGTACGTAGAAGACAGAATCTCAGGGTGAATGACAATCTCATCCAACCAGTCGCTGATTATTGGCAGGTTGATATGGTTCTGTTCTGTGAGCATTATGCCTACTATTCTCAAAATAGTGCTTATTTCCAAAAGTTCCGAAAACTCGACAACATATGCCAGTTTGGTCTTGATGTTCGAGGACGACTATCTGGTTACAATTTGCTTGATGATCGAGAACAAGTAACTCTAATAAATTTTAAATAGGTAAATGTAACTAACACCTTTCCGAATCAGTAATAATATACAGGGCATTCCATTTAAAAAAATTGACTTTCGTGCATTTTTCTTAGTCACTTATAGAAAACGTTCTCTAACTCACTCTGTATGATATTCGAAACATTTAATCAATTGAGGAGATACCCCCAGGCCTTGCCTAGCCGAACTAAAAAATTATCTTTTAATTGCTGCGTAGGTAGGAGAAAACACGATTTACTGAAAGTCAAATTTTTGACAATAAATTTAGAAAAGGTTTATTATCTCGAAAATGGCTTGAGATAGGTATAGGGAAATATTAAGTTACTCAGAAAGAGATGATCCAAAAAACGCACAAATATACAGGGTATTCTATTTAAAACAACGAAGATGTTGCCAGTTATACGTATAAGTGGCAACACCGCATTTTCGAAAATATTTCAGTTAGAGGGATCATACTCGATTACCTTGGTAACCAAAATTTCAAAGCAATTGGTTGATCCGTTCTCCATATACTTTTAATACTCCACCCACCATGCCTCACCCTGTGTTTTTATGTACATACGTTGACTTTTTAACATTCTGTTAAGGAGCATATAATAAAGACATGGTTTATTAGCAGCTCCATTACAACTGATGCTCTAATATTGGCCACATTTCGGAGAACACTTCAATCTGGTTTTCCTGTATGAAACATTTTTGGCATAATGAATTTGCAACTGCAAATTTTAATAGGTCTGAAGGCGCTACTCCTTGAGTAGATTGAATAAGAACAAGAAACTATGGTCATCTTTTTCCACACGTACTTTAAGCAATCGAGATGGTTGCCAATCTATTTCTGAACCTAAGAACTTGCTAATGACAATAAATCAGTTGCGGGAAAGTCACCTATCTATCATACCTGAAAATATTATCTGAGAATATGTTGCTCCATAGAGTTTTCAGTTAGCTGTATGGGCTGTATGTGAAAATGGGTTATGGAGACGAAGGTATAACTTCGAGTTGTACAATATGTACTAGGACAAAACGAACGGCAGAGATATCGTCACGGCTGCCCAGTTAAACAGACTGCGCTTGGCAGGACACGTGGCCAGACCCAGTAAAATGAACCCCATTAAAAAAGTATTTAGCACAGAACCTGTAGAAAGCAGGAAAAGAGGTAGGCCAAAGTTTATATGGGCTGATGGAGTAACCCAGGACGCCAGATGTATCGGTGCCCCCAACTGGAAAGCCAAAGCACAAAATCGGAAGGAATGGCGGAGGACGCTTGAGAAGGTGGAGGCCCTTGTAGGGCTGTAGCACCAATGATGATGATGATAGAGTTTTCAGTAGAAAGCAAGGTAGCCAAATTGAATGTCGATTTTAGTCGTTGTCTTCACGCAGTTTTATTATAGAAAACATATTTTAGCTGGTTGACCTCACCATTTCAGATTTCTCAGCAGATTTATTTAAAAACACTTCAACTGATGGCTACGATCATTATGTCACAAGATATAATAAAAATAAAATAAAGGGTCTAGCCGTACTTCCATGGCGAAACTGCCCCCGATAGGAACCTATATCGTAACCTATGTTATATTGTAGAGGACGCTAATAGTAGTTGATTGAGTAGATATTAGCTCTATATCTTAGTTAATTGAGGAGCTATTTTAAAAAAAGTGTCGACGACGTGTGTGACGACTTTTTTTCAAAGCTATATATCTTAGTTAATTTTAAAGCTAGGAAAATAAAACTAAATGGCAGTGTTATGGTATACTTTACAGTTTATTTTATAGTATTTCCTATGGGCCAAGCCTAAATAAAAGTACTTAAAAAATGCAAAGAAAAATTTTGTCAATCGATTTCTATCAGATATAATTGAATTACCACTTTGAAAAAAATATATAATAATTGTCTATGACTTGCCTAATAGCATGCCAAGTTTCATTAAAATCTAAGAGGTGCAACATGTCGAAAAAAAATTTAAAGTAAGTGGACCGCCACCTTACGATCACTATGTTGACGCTTTTAATTTGCATTACATTTCAATAATATTTGGAAAAGTTGCGTTTTGACAGCTCATAAAAAGTATATCAACGGTTGGTGGTGTCAACTAGCCTATTACAATGTGTTTTTTATCTACTTTTATAGTGACTGTAGTCGGTCTCAGTTAAGAATGCAGTTGTTTTCGTTATGAGCGGAGCACAGTTTACACAGGATATGGGAATTCCCAAGTAAGTGGAATCCCCCCATGGTCGACTCAAGCCAGTTAGTACATAAAATAAAAATTAACGGTTTAAATTGGCTTTTGTTTGGAATTTGGCTCTTTTATAAATACATTGAAATTATTTAATTCATATTGCAGCATATTTTGTTTAGATTAATGAAAGCTCATTATAGATGTAAATCCTCTAAAAATGTCAAGTGTTATAAGAAATAGGTAAACCTACTACTTGCTTGTGCTCGATATCAGGCGAGCTGTTCCTGTCTCTGCAGTTCTGTATTGAATCTTTGATCTCTCTCGCGCAGCGCACATCGCACATCGAAGTTTATTTTATTGTTTTATGATATTTATGAATATTAATACAAAAGAAATTGTACTAATTTTTCATATATTGTTCGGCTATTTCCTTCCATTTTTATTAAAATCAGACTGCTCTAGTTATATTTATCTCTTTTGTTACAAATAAGGATTCACAAACATGGTATCGCCTGTGCTAAACGCTGGCGCTGTGCGATGTGCGAAGCTCAAGTTGTTGATTTCATCACTCTCATTTAAGAGCATGGTTCTATTTAATTTTATTGTGCGATGTGTGAGGGGCGTCGATATGGCCACTCTCATTTAAAATAATGGTTTATTTAATTTCAGTGTGCGATGTGCGAAGTGCGGTGCTATGTGCGCTGTGCGGTACACCGACATGACGACGTGGTCATGCACTTACACGGAGGTTATGATATTTGTGTACACTTTTTAGGCAGGTATATGAGAGAGATCAAAGATACAGTTCAGAACGGCAGAGACAAGAACAGCTCGCCTGATATCGAGCACAAGCAAGTAGTAGGTTTACCCATTTCTTATAACACTGACATTTTTAGAGGATTTACGTCTAAATAAAATATGTTGCAATATGAATTAAATAATTTCAATGTATTTCAATTTCAATGTACAAAAGAAAAGTGCCAAATAAAAGCCAATTTAAATCGTTAACTTTTATTTTATGTACCAACTGGCTTAAATCAGCCATGGGGGGATTCTACTTACTTGGGAATTCCCATATTCTGTGTAAATTGTGCTCCGCTCATAACGTACACAACTGCATTCTTAACTGAGACCGACTGTAGCCACTATAAAAGTAGATCAAAAAACATTCTAATATTCTAGTTGACACCACCAACCGTTGATATACTTTTTATGAGCTGTCAAAACGCAACTTTTCCAAAGATTAATGAAATGTAATGCAAATTAGAAGCGACAACATAGTGGTCGTTTAAGGTGGTCCACTTACTTAAAAATTTTTTTCGACATGTTACACCTCTCGGATTTTAATGAAACTTGGCATGTTGTTAGGCAAGACATAGACAATTATTATATATTTTTTTCAAAGTGGTAATTCAATTAGATCTGATAGAAATCGATTGATAAAATTTGTCTTTGCATTTTTTAAATACTTTTATTTAGGCTTGGCCCATAGGAAATGCTATAAAATAAACTGTAAAGTGTACCATAACACTGCCATTTAGTTTTATTTCCCTAGCTTTAAAATTAACTAAGATATACCGCTTTGAAAAATAGGACTGGACCCTTGTTTTCAAATAGCTCCTCAATTAACTAAGATATAGAGCTAATATCTACTCTATCAACTACTATTAGCGCCCTCTACAATATAACACAGGTTACGATATAGGTTCCTATCGGGGGCAGTTTCGCCATGGAAGTACGGCTAGACCCTTTTCTATGAAGTTATTTCCACGACGCAGGTATATGCGATATACCTACCAAGCCGAACGAGATGCTGATTTCCTTATTGCTTCGACTACAGTAAAGTTATCTACATCCAAAAAACGGTTGATGGTGCTATCTTCAATTTTGTCTCGGGTAAAGTGATGACGAACATCGATGTGTTTTGACCTAGCTTTGAAACCATCAATTTTAGCTAGATTTGTGGCACAGTAGTTGTCACATCGGATTTCCATAGTATTACGTAAATTTTAATCTAAATCCTGCCCAAAATTTTGTAACCATAATGCTTCTTGCACTGCAGCTGATATTGTCATGTATTCTGCCCCAGTACTTGATAATGCCACTGTCGCTTGACGTTTACTATCCCATGAAATTGCTCCATCACTCCGGCTGAAGACATAACCTGTACAAGATCGTCGTTTGTCAACATCTGAGGCCAAGTCAGCATCACAGTAACTAAAATGTTGAAATTGTTACATTGCTGGGCTAACCACCCGCAAGCCCAAATCTCTGGTTCCAGCTGACCAAAGTCAGGGCTCCCACGATCGACCCCGAGCGGATAAGGGTCATGGGCAAGGTGGTGGGGTCCAACAGGACGGACTGTCCGATGACGACAAACGCGACGCATATGGACGCTTTGAGTGGACGGACGAGCTGAGGGACGACCTTATGCAGTGCTACGAAAGCAGTGAGCCTGCACGGAGGGGATACATGGAGCGGATGCATGTTCTGTGGTGTGATATCTACCCAGAGCATCGCGCTTTTAGTACAGTGAATGAAGGTAAAAATCAACTATTACCTCCGATTTCGGTGAACCTCCATCGATTTGCATGAAAATTTGGAATTGAGTATATTGTACCCTCACTTCAAAAGCGACATATGATCGACTTGCGCTTTTTGCATTTTAGGGGTGAAATCCACTCCTTGTGTTAAAAATGGGAAAAAATGCAGATTTAAGTATTCTCTCGTAAGTAATCTCGTTTAATTAGTTAAAATAAATATTTTTCAACACTTATATGCATGATTTATGATTCTAATTAATTTTTCAACCCTTTTAGCACCACCCCTTAAATCGAAAATCATGAAAAAATCATTTTTTGTATTTCTGAAATATGAAATCGCATATTAACATTACACAAACGGTTTGTTTAATGTTTATGATATAATTTTTGGTTGACTGTGAAATTTCAACCCTTAAAAACCACCCCCTTAATGCAGAATCATTGAAAAAATTGGTTTCAAGAAACTTTAATCATTTGAATAATACATTACTGAATTGAAATCTCATTTACTGAGTATTAAAGTAATTATTTATTTATTGCGAAATTTTCCACCCTTAAAAACTACCACTTGTCATAAAAATAATGGAAATTTTTTTTATCAGCTTTAATAGCTTTAATTATTTAGAATCTTTTTTATTACTTATGATAAACTTTATTAATATATTTCAAACTTTATTAATATTATTCTTTCCAAATTCCCCTTCATGCACAAATTGATGAAAAAGCATAATTTAACGTTGGAAACAATTTTTTCAGTGCTTATGTGACATAAAAATTTAATTTATTAATTAAGAGGAAAATGTATTAAAATATATGAAAAGTTTATTAATTTTTTATTTAAATAATGTTTCATAAATTAATCAAATATTAATAGTAGATTAAATTTAATTTTTCATTCTTCATCAGAGCTCTCTTCACCAACTTCTCCTTCTTCATTAATTGGAGGGCTATTTTGGCAATTGTCCCCACTGCACGATCCGCAGGTTGCATTGCAAAATAACCCAACTCTTCGACACCCGCAAGAAGCGCCGCACCTTTTTTTGCATACAATATCTCTGCTCAAAAAATTTTTCCAAAAAAATGTTATTGGTTTTTTTACAATAACTCCGTTAATTACTTCCACATCCAGTGGAAGTATAGTAACGACAAAAAAATTTTTAAAAATTTTTATTGTTCAAATAGGCTTAAAATGTCATGAAACGTCGAGATTTTAAGTTTGAGCGAAAAAAAATTTCTGTCTGTCTGTCGGTCTGTCTGTCTGTCTGTCGGTCTGTCTGTCGGTCTGTCTGTCTGTCGGTCTGTCTGTCTGTCGGTCTGTCTGTAACTTTTTTTTGTGCGCACGTTTACTCTGGAACCGTTTGAGATATTGACTTGAAATTTGGTACACATATGTACTTTAACGAGATCTAGAACTAGATTATATTTTCATCTTGTTCCGCCGAAGGGTTGGGGGGTAAATTGGGGTAAGTTTGGGGTAAATGGATAAATCAAGCAGGTAAGAGTCCATAAAATTGGTATTTAGTATATACAAGAAAAGCTAAGGTCTCAAAAAATTTTTCGCATTAGCCACTCCCCAGTACCAACCCCCACCCCCTTATTAAAGGGGATGAAAAAAAATTATGATTTAGTGTATGTACAAGAACCAGAAACCTCAAAACATTTTTTTACTTCATCCACCCCCACTACCACCCCCCTATCACAACCCCCACCCCACTACCGATGTGGGGTATCGTTTTATGGGTTTTTGGGGTAGAGGATTTCAAATACTATATTATTAAAGTTCCATAAACAATTATTTCCACATACAAAGTTTTTTCGTTGTGAGTGACTTGGATAGATTTGGATGTGGAAGTAGTGATTCCTTGGGCAGCGGTTTTTTTATGATATCAGGTTCATCCAAAAATCATTTGAAAGGTAATTTCAAGGGCTATAAGATCGTATTAAATTTAATCTTTTAAAACCCTTACTTTTTAAAATATAAAAGGTTAAAGGGCCCCGGTTACATGATTCTCGCAGTAAAATTTAGGCTTTAAACGTTTCTATCTCGGTTATTTTTTATCCTACAAAAATAAAAAAAAACTAAAATCTTAAAAAAAAAAACTCAAATTTTGTTCTCTATTATTTTTTACTTATATCAAGTATTTTTGGAGTTATTATCAAAAGAAAATGAAATTTACGAAAATTTGAAAAATTCTGATATTTTTAAATCATATTTTTTTTTCAAAAATATGCATTCTAAACCGGTCAAAATTTTTAAAATCATTACTTATGCTAAAATAAAGAAAGTCTTATAGGGATTACTATAAATTTTAATTTTTGTGGAAATGGCGTAGGTTTTATTTTTCACTTTTTCCTAAAAAAATCGAAAGGGTCCTCTTATTTTCATCATAACTTGCTTAATTTTGACTCTATCAACTTCTTCTACAGCTCATTTGATAGGTATTTCTGAGTACTTTGAAAAGTGTTCAGTAAGTATATTTTATAAAATTCATCGTTTTCCCGTTATTTAAGCTTGAATACTTAGATTTGAGTACTGGCCGAAAAAAAATCTACATTCAATTACCTATAGCTCACTTTGAATTAATATTAAAAGGTTTTTAAGGAAGGAATTTATTCGTTTTTTTATTAGCTTCAATTTTGGTAATGACAACTTTTTTGTAAAAACTTATAGTTTTTGAGTTATTTATGAAAAACCGCTTTAAAACATGCATTTTTTTCACGAAAAATCAAAATCTTTGATCTTTAATAACTCAAAAAGTATTGATTTATTTTAATAACTTTATAGAACAAATTTTGCTTAGAATTGGTCCCTCTATCGATTCCTGGGGTTATTTTTCATAAAATAATTTCCACCCACGAGAGGGGGTGGCATCCCAGGGTAAAAGCGCAAGTTGGCACTATGTCACTTTTGTTTCTTGAGGTATCCTCTAACTACTCACAAATTTTCATGAAAATCGATGGAGGTTCAACGAAATCGGAGGTGAAAACCTTCAGTGACTGTACTATTTCACGAAACAAAACCTTCGTGAATATGTATCTCACCTCCGAAGCAGGGGCTACATCAGAACCGCCCTGAGGCCTGTTGAAGAAGTAGTCGACAGACCACCCGATCAACCGGCCGAGGAGGTGGTTTTAGATGTTCAACCCGTACCGGAGGTTATCAGAACCAGAAGGGGGCTGCACCATCAAAAGCCCCCTCGGCCACAAGATCTGGTCTGAGTGGATGCAGGATTCAGTGAAGCTGTTCCAGAAGAGGCACATTAATTGTGCCGTCTACGACGCCGCGATGCGGCTCTCTCCGGTGGTGAGGCGGGATAATACTACTTCCCCGCAGGAGAGAGCTGACCGGCGTATAAGAAAGATGGAAGCCCAGATCCGGTCGGCGAGACAATATGCTTCCCGTATTCAGTGTGTGATGTATTACATGGCGGAGAACAGGCCTTTCACGCCAAAAGTGCGGCGAATCGCCACCAACTTAAGGCGAGTCCATCACACGCTTAACGTGGCAGTGCTGCTTACCACCAAGCAACATTGTCTCGATAGAATACGGATGCTAGTGATTTGCAAAAAGTCGCTAGCAAGGCGGGCGAGGGCAGTAGCGGAAAATAGTCTTTTCCGCAAGAAGCAATCTCGCCTGTTCCAACCCCCTGAGCGTATTGTTGAGAATCCGTCGGCTGTAGATCAGGTGAAAGACTTCTGGAAGACGCTTTACGAACAAAAGCGTCCACTAAACCGAGATACTCCAGCCCTGGCACACTTTGAAGATTTTTGCCAATGGCTCCAGCAGCCTCAAGCAGTGTGCCAACCGATAACGACGGAAGAGGTTCGAAGAGCCCTTGAAGGCTCCAAGAACTTTGCTGCTCCTGGACTCAATGGGATTAACAACTTTGGGTAGAAAAAACTTCCGAGCACCCACCGCCATTTAGCCAGAATTTTCACCTCGTGGCTAAATGGAGAGCAGCAAATCCCTTCCTGGATTATCGAGGGGCAAACCGTGCTACTCCCTAAGAACGGAGATCTGGCAGATCCAGCGAATTACAGACCGATAACCTGTTTAAACGCATGTTACAAGATATTCACACGTGTCTTGTACATGCGGGCAGGGGCGCAGCCATGGGACCCAGCCCCCACCCCAAGCCGTCCTCCATGAACAAAAAATAAAGACGCGTAATCTTTATCAGTACAATGCAGTATTCAAACTATCCCTTGAAATAAATAATTTGTAATTAATGCCAATATTATCTAGTAGAGGAATCTATACACATCCGTTTACAACAATTTTCTGAAAAGTTTTCCTCATCCTCTGGAGAGGCCGGTTCTATTGCCCCCCCCCCCCAGATTAATTTTATGGGTGCACCACTACATGCGGGTACTCCAAGCAAGCGACCAGGTTTACGAACGGATATACGAACAACGTGGGTCTAAGAAAGGTGTCGCTGGCTGCAAGGAGAACCTGCTTATTGACAGATCACGCAGGACTCCGTGCAGTATAAGCGGAACCTTTCCGTGGCCTGGATCGATTACCGCAAGGCATTTGACATGACATCTCACGAGCTGATTGTTCACTTGCCCCAATGTCTTGCGGTGCCCGGTCCCGTAGTGAGATGCATAGAACAACTCATGCCGCTTTGGAGGACTCGCTTTACTATAACATCTGGTAATGTTAGAGTCCAAACAGAACCGGTTATGTTTAAGAGGGGGTGTGTTTCAGGGAGACTCTCAGCCCCCTTTTATTTTGCATCTCGCTACTGCCGTTATCCGTTGAACTTCACAGAACCCGTGGTTACAATTGCGGTACCCCCGGAGATAGGAGGCATAAGGTCACCCATCTGTTTTACATGGATGACCTTAATGCCTCTAGCGAGAGAAGTTTACGCTAATCTCTCATTGTGGTACATGAGTACACTCAGACTGTCGGTATGGAGTTCGGCTTGGAAAAATGTGCACTGGTTCACCTCAAGGGAGGACGATGTGGTGACTACGGAGAGGACGCGCAGCTTGTACATGGAAGCATCTTGCACCACCTAGATGTCGGAGAGACGTACAAGTACTTGGGTGTTGAGCAACGCTCCACCAAGTGTCAACAGTGAAAAACGCTCTCCGCGGCAAGTACCGGCACCCCTTCCGGCAGATTTGGTCTTCTGAACTGTCGGGGAAGAATATGGTGTCTGCAACTAATATCCTTGCCGTTCCTCCTACACTCCTTTGGGGTAGTGAAATGGACACAAGGCGAGCTGCGCCAACTCGATGTAGGAACCCAAAAGATGATGCATCTCAACAGAAGCTTGCATCCAAAATCGTCCGTTCCACGATTATATCTCTCACGACAACAGGGAGGCCGTGGACTCTTGAGTTTGGAGTATCTACATAGCAGGTCGGCTCTGGATGGAGCTTGCAAGATCATCAAGAGTCTTGACCTCGACTTCGACACTGGGCGGGTAAACCCGAGCTCTGTCACCGAGCTGGAACCCGCTCGGCTAAATGCCCATACAAAATCAGCAGAGCAACGTAAATTTCTGCAGCTGCATAAAGATAAGCCCTTGCATGGAGTCTTCTACAAGAACATTGAAGACAGGAGCTTATCTGAGAAGCTGATCTTTGCTTGCCTAAGGTCAGCTGGTCTGAGACCGAAGGGTTCATTATGGCTTGCCAGGATGGTGTCTTTAACACACTCGTCTATCGAAGTCATGTCTTGGGTATAGAGGTCCCTGATGTAAACTGCAGGGCCTGCCGAAGGGCGCCGGAGACACTTATGCACTTGTTGTAGGCTTATCCGACATTCGCTGTCTCGGCATATATTCACAGACATGATGGAGCATTACGAGTGCTGTACTATCATCTACGGCACTCGTATGGGATAGACGAGACACTAGTGTTGCCTTACGCTCCGGGGGATATTGAGTCCGTAGTGGCCTAATTTATTGAAACTAGTCGTTTCCCACCCTCGGGCAAATACAGGTTAATAAACCTGATGTAGTCCTCCTCGACCACCAACTCAGGGGAAACAAACATTGTTCTGAAAGATGAGGAAATACGGACTAAACTTCGAGATCTTCTCTTCGAACTTCGCAGACTATCCGGACCACACTGTTAAACTAGTGGTTCTTATCATAGGATGCCTAGGTGGGGTGAGACGCACACTGCTTTCGGAATTGAAGACGATACCGGCATGCCGAGAGTCTGCAGAAATCTTAGCCGGAAAAATGCAGAAGGTCGTTATCCTTGATTCGTTACGCCTACTCAGAGCACACGATTCGCGGACCCAGTGTTCACTAACTCTACGGCGTAGGGAGTGGTCACTGGTATTACCAGCGTACCCTCTCTGGTATCGGAGGCAGAGAGAAGGGCGACTGGTTTTGGGTAAAATAGTAATAGTAATAATAATAATAATAATAATAATAATAATAATCCGTTGAACTTCGCAGAACCCGTGGTTACAATTGCGGTACCCCCGGAGATAGGAGGCATAAGGTCACCCATCTGTTTTACATGGATGACCTTAAACTGTATGCCTTCAGCGAGAGAGATTTACGCCAATCTCTCAGGGTGGTACATGAGTACACTCAGGCTGTCGGTATGGAGTTCGGCTTGGACAAATGTGCACTGGTTCACCTCAAGAGAGGACGATGCGGCGACTACGGAGAGGACGCGCAGCTTGTGGATGGAAGCATCTTGCACCACCTAGATGCCGGAGAGACGTATAAATACTCGGGTGTTGAGCAACGCTCCACTCAAGAAGTGTCAACAGTTAAAAACGCTCTCCGCGGCAAGTACCAGCACCTCCTCCGACAGATTTAGTCTTCTGAACTGTCGGGGAAGAATAAGGTGTCTGCAACTAACATGCTTGCCGTTCCGATCCTTCTACACTCCTTTGGGGTAGTGAAATGGACACAAGGCGAGTTGCGCCAACTCGATGTAGGAACCCGAAAGATGATGCATCTCAACAGAAGTTTGCATCCAAAATCGTCCGTTCCGCGGTTATATCTCTCACGACAGCAGGGAGGCCGTGGACTCTTGAGTTTGGAGTATCTACATAGCAGGTCGGCTCTGGATGGGGCTTGCAAGATCATCAAGAGTTCGGATCCCCTTCTCTGCATGGTTCGCGACCATGAAAATGCAGGGACGGGAGCGTTCTTATTCAAGGCAGCACAACGAGCAGCCGATGAACTTGGTCTCGACTCCCGTGTTTGTACTCAGAATCTGGGAACAACCACTGTCGATCTGAAGTCGTTGGGAAGGCAGATATTTTCGAAAGCATGGAGGAAGATAGGGATGGACCCACCAAGCATAGAAACAGACAAATCCGACAATAGTTATGATAGTGCTGTAAACTTCCTAAATTTTAAACCCGAAGTGTATATTTCCGCTTATTAATCGGAAACGCACAATGCGTGCGATGAAGGAGGTAATAGCATTGAATGTGATGTTCAGGAATTTGAATCATGTAATTCTCTTTGTAAGCACCCTAGGTTGTATTAATATCTTGTAACAAATATTATATTATACTAAAAATTGTGTCCTGTATGTAAAAAAAATATGTGAAAAAATGTATCTCTAGTCTACCAGCATAATATGGTTAAATGGAATTATTAAGTTGAATAAAATAATCTTTCTATCTTTTTATATTACTTATATCTTTTATCTATTTTTTTTCTATGTTCAGTTCCTAATTACTTCATCATTTAAATAATCTCCCATTCTGTGATATGTATATTATAATATAAGTCCTTGTAACTTGCCTTGTAGCAATTTTAGGGTTAATAAAACATATTATTATTTTTATTATTATTATTATTATAATTTATTAAAAACAGAAATGTTTAACAAAGGTATTCTCTTCCTTATATCCCGATTTAAGGAACATCAATTTCAAATCCTTGCGAGGATAGGTTCATTTTTGATGAGGATTAAAACCACTCTCACTCAATATACAAATTAGAAAATAAAATAAAAAAACACCCTCTGGGGGAGGTGAGACCAATCCCCCCGAGGTTGTCCCAGTACACTCTTACCATTGTACTTGATCAGCATCCTTAAAAACGGGGAGTAAACGTCTTCAACAAAAAAAAAGAAATAATTTTACACCCCCCGACAGGGTAGATTTCACCCCGGCGGTTGCGGTCTACTAGGTACCTGACATCACCTTTCACCATCTGTTATATCCCCATGAAAAAATAAAGAATCCCTGCAAAAATTGACGATGCCAAGCTATTATATAAGAAATAAGCAAGAAGGGGTGGTTTTTAGCCGCATGACTAAAAACTTTTTTCACCGTGTTATTCGTGTTCAGCGTCATCGAAAACGGGGGGAGAAATAGATTTCATAACTTTAGCACACCAGATATTGTTTCCTACATGATAAGAAAGTATTACAGAAATACTAGAAAGTTGACAATTTTGGGTTTGGATTTTAAATTTTAGCTCGCTGTGTGCTATAACTAGTGTATACGGAGAAAAACCGCGTCAACTGATCACGGGCGTGACATAGAAGATATGTAATTTTCTCTGTTGTTCATTTTCTTGTTTTATTAAATTTTGTCCCTTTCTTGATTAACCTTTAGAATTTATTGGAAATATTCTGTAATTTTTTAAATTTTCATTTAAGTGAGAGAGAATTACTGGATGAAGGCGAAAAAACAGCAGCTAGAGTTAAGCAGGATATAATAACAAATATTGCCTACAAAGAGAGTCACGAATGGTATGGAGGCGATATGTCCATAAAATGGTGGTCTGATGTGTGGGCAAACGAGGCTGTTGCTGAGTATTTTAAATACATCATACCAGATCAGGTACTGGAACGAAGTAATAAAAATATTGATTTTTCTATATATACATATATTACGGGAGCCCACCCTAAGTGTCCGTGCACCCCCCCCCCCCCCCCCGATCCTTTAGGACAATGTTTTTCATAAAGATTAAAACCTAAGGAACAATTTAAGATATGTCCTAAAAAAAATTGGCTGCACTTTCAAAATGGCGTCCGTTTAAAATAAATTTGCAAATATGGTTTTTGTCATTTAGCACAAAAACTAAAAAAGATGGAGAAAAACTATCTGCACAAAAAACTAAGTGCATACAATTTTCTACAATTTTGTTCCTATACAATATTTGGATAGGAGTTACCGTTTTCGAGATAAATGTCTGCAAATTATAATATTATTATTATTATTAATTTTTTTCAGTTTATTTTACTTTATTTTTATGTTAATAATATAAAGTTATGTTATACGCCTTACAATAATTGTCACAGTTATTTCCTCTAAGTGATTTACCGATATATGATTTGTAGGAATTTCCATGTTTTCTTAATTTTGGACCCATTTATCTGAAAAATGGTAACTCCTATCAAAATATTGTATAGGCACAAAATTGTAGAAAATTTTATGCACGTTGTTTTCTGTGAAAAATGTTTTTGTCCATCTTTTTTAGTTCTTGTGTTAAATGACAAAAACAACATTGGCAACAGTTTTTTTTGAACATATGGCCGCCATTTTTAAAGTACAATTTTTTTTTAGGACATGTCTTAAATTGTTCCTTAGGCTTTAATCTCAGGCTTTAATCTTTATGAAAAACATTGTCCCCAAGGATCGGGCGGGAGGTGCACGTACAGCTGGGGAGGGCTCCCCGACTGTTAATTAAGTACAACAAATAAGTAGAATTAATCTCTAGTATTTAATATCAGATAAAATGATAATATCTCTTGTTTTGAGTTTCCTTTTATGTTCAGGAAGGTCAAGAGTCTAAATCTGACAAGAAGAATAAATATTTGTCTAGATACGTTCAAAAGATTTCTTTAAGATTTCATGTCAGTTATAAAATGACATACTTCTTATTATCAATGCGAGAAATTACTGACTGCTACTTTTAACACTGGTCTAAGAATAAAGGTTATTTCATAAAACGATATTGTGTTACTTATATCAGTCAGATGAGCGCTAGGTATATTATATCATGTTATGATTTCCCGTCCTTTTTTCTATGAATAGCGACTATATTTTTATTTTCGACAGAATTCTTCACACTTACTTTAGCTTCGGCAGTGAATATCCGAATTTAATGGTTTTTAAAATTTGGGAAGTCTGCTCCTGAATGTAGTAAAATTTGTGTTCATAATTTCGTGGTGATAGTTTTGTCAGAAAGGCCATGGCAGGTTAAGATAAGTGTTCGTGCCTTTGCCACCATTTTTGCGTGTGGTTCCTTCCAGTGATGTATATTTGCGTAAGATACTACCGTGAAAAATTTTGACCTCAAAAACTTCATACTTATCTGGGACAAAATTTGTTTTAAAAAATCCGAAAAAAAATTTTTTTTCTTAGTCAAGTGAACCAATTTGTTTGTATTTCACATATATTGTAAATCTACTGAAGACAATTTATTAATGATATTTTCAGGAAATCTTTTTACGAAGGAAACAAAAACTGATGCTTTTGAATTTTAAAAAATATTTAAATACGTGCTTATACGTTAGCGACCACCATTTTTTTTTACTAGTTATACACCATACAACAAGCTATAACATATATTTTTCACAAAACTTTATCGAAGGGGTAACGTAGTCAAACTGGCAAAGATAATGTTACGTGCTTACACTCCCCTTAGTAAACACCCTGTATCGTGGGTTCAGAAATTATAACACCACTAAACAATAATGTATTTACTTACAACAAATAAAGAAAAATAGTATAAATTAGTTAGAAACTCGATATATTAATAAATATATAAATGAACAACTGCTTGGATTACACGTATTGAACATTTTTTGGAGCGGCCTATGTATTTTTTTGAAATAACGAGATGTATTTTTCACAATACATATATTTTCTACAAAGCTCCATCGAAACGGTAATACATAAAAAAATATGTGTTTAATAATAAGAATACATCATAAAAAAAACATGTTATGCTAATGATATAATGATAATATTAGTCGTCTTCATCACTGTCCTCATTTATTGTAACACTGATATCTCCTGCGAATAATTCAGACAGTTTTACTGATTGTTTCGGAATATCTTCGAGAAAACTTGCATATGATAAATTCATGTATAAGTTACAGAAACTAAGTTAATTTTCTGTTACTTCTATTACTCGAGAAAGATTGCATAATGATAAATTCATGTACCTATACGTAACAGAAAACTAAGTTAGTTTGTTAGGGTGTTTAGGGTGTTAAGGTGTTTACTAAAGGGGGGTGTAAGCACGTAACTTACCTTTGCCAATTTTACTACGTTACCCCTTCCATAGAGTTTTGTGAAAAATATACGTTATAGCTATATATGTATGGTGCATAATTAGTAAAAAAATGGTGGTGGTCACTAACGTATTTAAATTTTTCAAAAAATTCAAAAGTATCAATTTTTGTTTCCTTCATGAAAAGATTTCCTGAAAATATCATTAATAAATTGCCTTGAGTATATTTACAATATATGTGAAATACAAACAAATTGGTTCACTTGATTAGGAAAATAATTTTTGAGGTCAAAACTTTCTGTGGTAGTGTCTTACGCAAAGGTACATCACTGGAAGGAACCATACGTAAAAAGGTTGCAAAGGCACGGACACTTATCTTAACCTGCCATAGCCTTTGTGTTCATAATTTCGTGATGATAGTATTGTCAGAAATGTAATTTTTCAGTGCCGCTGATACGTTGCCACTGCAACTTTGATATTCATCAAATTAGTTCTTGAAAATGCTATTGTCAAAGAACTATTGAATATATTTTCCTGTATATATATTTTTAATGTGCATATCACGCAGCCGAAAATGCGTTGATAACATCAAAGACCAGCCACTCAAAGCTGAAGTTTCATTCACGTCACGTTATAGTGGATTTGTAGAGATACAGATAGTAATTGGGCGTGAGTAATACTGTTCACGTTCCGATCATGCTGTTTATTAATACACTTATTCAAGAATCAGAATATATAGGACAACCATTACAGATTTTGACCTTGAAAAAAATAATGCAAATGTAAAAATTGGTATAAATGTTTTATGTAATGTACAAAATACTAAAAAAGTTCTAAGCCCTCCTATACCGACTTCATGATGATTTGTGTGTAAAAGGTTCTAAAGTTTCTAAAAAGTTCTATTTTTTGTATTGGTTTCCAGTTTATAGAATCTATAAGTACAAAAGTTTCAGTCAATAATTAATTCATTTACACTATAGTAAGTATGTAAGTTTAGGAGTTCCTTAGGGTCCTGTATTAGGTCCATTGCTTTTTCTTCTATATGTTAATGACTTGCCGAGTCAAATAACGAATGGTCACATGACTATGTTTGCAGATAATACAACAATAACGGTCTCTGTAAGCGGTTTTGAGGAACTCCGGCACAAAGTATCAACGGTTAGAAATGAATTTGGAGCACGGTGTCAGCGAAACAGATTTATTTTAAAAGAAAAAAAAACTACCATAATAAAGGATAAGCATGTATTAGGTGCCCCCGCACCAACCAGGTCAAAATTTTTAGCACAAGTTGATAGTAGTGTTAGATGAAATTTCCCAAAATATTATTTTTGGAAAATCATTTTTACGGGAGTTATGGGGGTAAAAAAAAATGGAAAAAATTATTTTTCTCGAGAACCGATTTTCATGAAAAAAATATATGTTATGGCTTTTGATGGTGCAAATATGGAAAAAAATTATTGAGTCCATTTGTCGAAAAAAAGTGGCGAAAAAATTTTTTCAGAATAAAAAAATTTTTTTTCTAGGGGATGTTCTAGAGGCACACCCACCATTTTCTTTAAAATAAATGCTGATATGCCCCTTTAAAACATCTCCAATTTTCAAAGCGATCGGAAAGGTACAACATACTCAAAATTGATAATCATTGACAGACTGCGGGCGGTGCGTAGTCTATGTAATGAAGCATTATAAGACGACTTTTTTTGTAAATATTTCGTGCAAAGACGAGATTACCTTCTCCCCCTCGTTTTCGAGGGTGATGAACACGATGCAAGTGGTGGGAGAAATTTTTGACCGCCGCAACCGCCCGCAACTTTTTTGAAACATTTTTTCAAAATAAAATTTTTTTTTATGGGATGTTCTCGAAGAATGAAGACTAAGAGAAGTCTCATCAATATAGAGTAACCTGATTCGTGAGAGGCAAGAGGACTCACGCAAAAAAGTCAACCCGAATTGTGAGAGGCAAGGGGACTCATAATAACCAAGCACCTTGACTAATGAGAGGCAAGGGAACTTACAATAAACAAGCGCCCCGACTAGTTAGAGGCAAGGAGACTCACGATAAATAAACACCCCGACTCGTGAGAGGCACTGTAACCTCCTTGTAGTGGACTTTGAAAACTAGTTCTTTCGTAGGCTGACTACAGATGTCGTTATTGCAAAATCTTCAGATTTGTTTGACCCCACAGTTGACGTCAGAGAATTTTTGCACCACACTTCTTGTAGTTTGATACTGATTTAAATGGTTTAAATGAACCGCTAGTATATGTAATAAAGGCAGAAATAGTGTAAATATTTCTTGAAAAGACGAAATTACCTTCCTCCGTCCGTTTTCGAGGGTGTTGAACACGATGCAAGTGTGGGAAAAGTTTTCACCGCCGCAACCTCCTAAAACGGCCACCCTTCTTATGGATTCCTTTATGTTTTCTATACGGGTCTGGGGAGTGATTTATCAACGGGTTATACTTGGAATAACATGGAAGATGGTTATAGAGTAAGTTGAGTCCAGACAGCAGGCCTAGGGGGTTAATTAAACCCTTCCGAGGAGTGGATAATCATTTCTTATCAAATAATTCGGGTTCAAACGCGTTTCCCCCGTTTTTGGGGTCGCTGATCATGGGAAAAATATTCATTTCTAGCTCCAATCCCTCTTCATCCCTCAAACGGTGAGTGAGGGATGATTTCTGCCCGTTTGAGGGGGTTGGAACTAAAAATGAATATTTTTCCCGTGATCAGCGATCCCGAGAATGGGGTATACGCATTTGAACCGAATCGTTTGAAAAAAAAACTACACCCCTCGGGAGGGTTTAATCAACCCCCTAGGCCCGCTTTATAACCCCCTTCCATATTATTTCAAGTATAACCAGTCGATAAATCACTCCCCAAACCCGTTTATATATGAAAACATAAAGGGATCCATAAGAGGGATGGCCGTTTCAGGGGGTTGCGGCGGTCAAAAACTTCTCCCACAACCTGCATCATGTTCAGCACCCTCGAGAACGAGGGGGGGGGGGGGAAGGTAATTTCGTCTTTGCACGAAATATTTACAAAAAAGTCGTCTTATAATGCTTCATTACATAGACTACGCGCCGCCCGCAGTCTGCCAATGATTATCAATTTATAGCATGTTGTACCCTTCCGATCGCTTTGAAAATTAGATATGTTTTAAAATGGTATATAAGCATTTATTTGGAAGAAAATGGTGGGTGTGCTTCTAGAACATCCCCTAAAAAAATTTTTTTTTCATTTTGAAAAATTTTTTCGCCATTTTTTTTCGACAAATGGAATCAATAATTTTTTCCCACATTTGCACCATCAAAAGCCATAACATATTTTTTTCATGAAAATCGATTTATCCGTTCTCGAGAAAAATTTTTTTTTCCATTTTTCTTTTTACCACCATAACTCCCGTACAAATGATTTTCCAAAAATAATATTATGGGAAATTTCATCTAATACCACTATCAACTTGTGCTAAAAATTTCGACCCGATTGGTGCGGGGGCACCTAACACATGCTTATCCTGCTATGCCCCTTTTAAAATATAAAGGTAACTTCCAAAAAATTTTATTTTACTTGATAATTTCACCACATCCACACAATTTCTTGGTACATATTTTGATTCAACATTGTCATTTGATACACATATAGAACATGTATGTAAACAGTTGAATAAAGCATATTTTTCTTTCTTACAATTGAAGGACACTTTAGATCAGAAGGGTTTGTTAGATGCGCTTAATCATGTATATCGTATAATATAATTTGGCACCCGTCGCTTAGAGTCTATTTTTTTTTCTCGTTTTTGGCCTTGGATGTGTTCCATCAGCCAGATCTTCGCAGACGGGTAGTGCTGGACTCCAACCAGCTAAAACCCCTTCCTCTCTTCAGCGTTTCCTGTTGGCCTGGGACTGCTTTTGCTTTTCATCTGACCTACAGGTCCTTTAAGTTTGTCGATGTTAATTGGCGATTCTCCATGGTTCAAACTCATCTCTCTTTCCCCCTCTTCCTTCCTTTTGATAATGCGAGTTATTCCCTCCTCCGCCCTTCTCCAGTTCTTCTCCGTTTCTAGCATCCTCTCTACCATATCTTTTGGAGACAATAACGACACCCCACCGTCTCGTCTCTCTACCCTCCATCTGTTGCATACGAACATGGTGTGCTCCACGTCATCGACCTCTCCACCGTATGCACACTCTCTGCTGTTAGTCTTGTCTATATCATATAAGTACTCCCTGAAGTACCTCCATCTGTTGCATATGAACACGGTGTGCTCCACGTCATCGGCCTCTCCACAACATGCACACTCTCTGCTGTCAGTCTTGCCAATATCATATAGGTACTCCATGAAGTACCCATGTCCGCTCAGGGCTTGGGTAAGGTAATAGCCTACCTCACCATGCCTCCGTTCCATCCACGCTCTGATGTTCGGGATGAGGCCTCTCGTTCACCTTCCGTTGTCTGCAGTGTCCCACCGCCTCTACCATCTTTCAAACAGCCTGTCCCTGGCCTCTGCCCTCCCGGCTCCTTCAAAGATTTCCCCGGCTACCACTTAGAGAGAGCTGTAGACAATTGTTTAAAATTAAAGAAGTTCTTACCGTGCCATGTATTTATATATTAAAATGTGTTATTTTCGCAAAAAAAATGATTATCTATTTAAAATATTTTCTGATAACCACAACTATATCACGAGGCATGGTGATCTATTCTCTATTCCTAAGCATTAAACTTCGCATTTCAAGCACTCTCCATATAATTCTGTAATAATATTTAATGCTTTACCAAATCATATTAAGAGTATTAATAAATAATAATAAAATGTATAAAAATAAAATAACGAATATTTTTATTGACAATACATTTTACAGCATAGTGGATTATCTTATCTTGAGAAGTAGTGAAACCTAACAGCTCTTGTAGAGTTGGCTCTTCCTGTTATTTTGCCTGTCTTGTTCTATCAATGTTCTGTACCTCGTTCTTATACATCATCATCATCATCATCATCATCATCATTGGTTCTACGGCCCTAGTTGAGCCTCGACCTTCTTAAGTCTATTCCGCCAGTCGTCTCTATCTCCTGCTAGCCGTTGCCAGTTTGCAGCTCTGATTTTTCTGGCATCTTCATCCACGCCATCCTTCCACCTCAACTTTGGCCTGCCTCTACGTCTACTTCCGCCCGGTTGCGACATAAATATTTGTCTTGAGGTACGATTTTCGTTTGTTCTTGCCACGTGTCCTGCCCATCTCAGTCTACCTATCCTTATAAACGATACCACATCTCTTCCCTCTGAGATCTGTTTGTATTTGTTGTAGAGTTCAAAGTTGTATCGTCTTCTCCACATACCATTTTCACAGATAGCGCCTCCTCCTTAGGATCTTACGCTCAAAGGTTAGCAGTAGGTTTTCGTTTACCTTAGATATTGTCCATGTTTCAGATCCATATGTTAGGACTGGTAAGATGAGGGTCTTATAGACGGTGAGTTTAGTTTTTTGGCTTAAGTTTCGGCTTCTCATTTGTTTACTTAGGCCAAAGTAACATTTGTTCGCCAGGACAATCCTTCTTTTGATTTCTTCAGAAGTGGAGTTGTCGTGGGTAAACCAGCGAACCCAGGTATGTAAACTGTTGAACGACTTCGAAATTAAAGTTGTCGACGTAGAAGTTTTGCCCCATGTTTCTGGCTCTATTGTTAGGTGTTGATGCCATAAGTTTAGTTTTATCTTCGTTGATTCGGAGGCCCAAGTTTTCAGCAGCACTTGAGAACGTTGCACACATCTCTTTAGCTTTGCGGCCACCAGGTTCAGATCATCTGCGTATCCCATGATTTGTGAGGATTTATTAAAGATACTTCCTCTGTTTTCTAGTCCAGCGTCTCTCACGGCTTTTTCCAGCGCTATGTTAAAGAGAAGACATGCCAGCGCATCTCCTTGTCTCAGTCCTACATCATTTTAAAAGTTTTCCGATAGGTCGGACTGTATTTTAACTTTGCAGACCACTTTGGATATTGTAGCTTTGAATAATCTTATTAACTTACTCATTGCTGCGTAGAGCTTGTGTCTCAACCTACTATCGTAGGCTGCTTTAAAATCTACGAAAAGATGGTATGTGTCTACGTTGAATTTGTTGGTTTTCTCTAGTATTTGGCGCAGTATATAAATCTGGTCTGTTGTTGATCGGACAATTCTAAATCCGCACTGATATTCGCCAAGAAGTGCCTCAGAGTAGGTACTCACTTAGTCGGTTATATAGAACACTGGAAAATATTTTGTAGATGGTGTTAAGAAGAGTTATCTGTAGTTTTTACATTCAAGTTGGTCTCCTTTCTTGTGTAGAGGGCAAATAATTCCAATGCACCATTAATCCGGGATTTGTTCATCGGCCCAGGCTCTAATTATTATTTTATATATAATGTCTAAGTTTTTCACCTCCATATTTAAGGAGTTCTGCAGGGATGCCATCGCTTCCCGGAGATCTGTTGTTTTTGAGGCGTTTGATAGCGTCCTTTATCTCCTGTTTCGAGGGTGGTACCTGTGCGTTGTTTCCGGCAAGTGGGGAAAGTGGGGACGGTGTGTTTTGTTCGGCATTTTCACGACATTGCAGTTCTCTGAAATGTTCCACCCATGATTGTAGGACATCTGATCTGCTGTTAACAATGTGCCCATCCTTGCACATGGTCACTCTTGGTTTAAACTCCTTTCTTGAGGAGTCAAGGATTTTGTAGAATTTGTTTGTTTCGTTTTGTCCTCTCAGTGCTTCGAGATGTTTCAGAATACGGTTTTCAAAGGACCATTTTTGCCTCCGATGTACACGTTTTTCTTCTCTTCTAACACTTTTATATCTTGCCTCTCTTTCCCGGGTTCTCTTTTGTTGCATAAGTTTATATGCATTATTTTTTTGTCGAGTGACCTCGTTGCATTCGGCATCGAACCAGTCGTTGCTCGAGGGAGGGCCAGAGTGTCCAAGAATGTTATTTGCAGCGTCTAAAATTGTTTTTTTTGCAGATTTCCCACTGCTCACCATTTGTTAGGTTCTACACCCAGAGATGTAATTGTCATCAAGACGTTTTTAACTTAGATTTATCTTTGTATATTTATATTGTGTAATCATTTTTGTACTGATCTCACTTTTATGTAGTCTATTGATCTCATTACGGATTAATTTAATGACTTGTCTATTATCCATGTTTTCCTTCTTTGTATTGTCGACTTGCCATATATACATCCATGTATCCCAAATGGTCAATAAATTACTGTTACCATATACTACACCAACAACAAGCTCACAGAGAAGTTAAACGAAATAAATCATATTAGGTTCTGCAATAATTTCTATTTTTGTAAACAATAAATATTTTCAAAATGGTAGTATATTGTAGTAACACATTTTGATAGCCTACTTAGACTTCATTAACTGGGGTTAATTGTAAGAGTTTTACTAGTGTGAACGCACATTATTAAGCAGGTAGACCAGTAGTTCTGCAGGACCATCGAGCCACACATTCAGATTTTCAAGCACAGTAGAGTCAGGAGCAGGTGCCAAGAGAGTAGTGGCCAGACCAATATTTCGTTATATTTCTTCAAACCCCAGACCTCAAAGGAGTTGACTTCCCATCCATTCTTAGGCCTAAAAACGATACGAGATGAAATACACTACTCAAAAATTACATTATTGAAATTGCCTACCTGCAAGTAGGTTCTCATTAGATGTTGCTCGCATGTATCCCTTGCGGTGGAAGTGTCGTCAAATAACAGGTTGATGTGACAGATTTATTGGCAAGAGTGCAAGCATATATCCTGCTTCGTTCGTTTGGATGAAATCTCACTACTATCGAGCTTCATAATAAATTGTTCTCCTGCTTTAGCTTCAGTTGCAATGAAATCTTAAACGCTTAAAACACGGGTGCGCACGTTTGCACATTCTACATTTCTTTGATTAGCTTGGTCTAGTCCTGAAAGGAATCGCTTCAATCTGATGGACCACACGTCTAATTTCCTTTCTTCTCTTGTCCCTTTCCATACAAAAGCTTCTTTGTCACAAAACCGGTAATCATTTTTAATATCAAAATGTCAAAATATCAATGATAGTTTAGGTCTAGACGGTGTCACATAAGAAAAAAATAAAAATGCTCCCCGTACGCTACATCAAATACAACATGATTTGGGGAATAACATAGATACTTCATGCAACATTAGAATACCTATTTATCCCTTTGTGGCCTGATAAAAAACGACAAGAGATACGATTATAGCCCTTATGAACCTTATGATTATCATTAATTTATGTAAGAACATCTACTCCTAAAAACTTTGGGACTTATTATCTGAGTTGGAAATAATTTTCGTGGTCCAATTTTTTTTCCAATGGACAATTTGCTATTCAAATACGTTTTACTCGGGGATCTTCAATGCTGCGTACCTCTACACATGGGACACTGGGACATCATCTACCAAATGCACGAAATCAAACAACTCTTGACAAACGAGTCTCAACATTATCTCAGATAATGAAAAAGAAAAATAAAAAGATCACACATTTTTTTTTTCTCACAAAATTCACATGATTTCATTATTTCATTAATTCATTGTTTGTCAAAGTTCATTTTTGCGTACATAAGGTGGTTCCACAGGCTAACCACTAGTCCACAAAGGGTTATTCTTGTTCGTAGACAAATAGTGTGGTATAAAATTGTTTCGTATACATTTAGGTACATTTTTATATTTGATATTTATTATAGTTGTTTGTAAGAAAGTTTGTTAGTCAGTAGTGGATTGCCTTTAAAGAATTTTTAATTTCTAATTGAATTTTTATGTTCTTTAACCCTGTTGTCTGTATACTTCTACCACTCTGATCAATACATACAGCATTACAATCCTTACAATAAACTAAACATGAAAATTTAATAGACGAAATTACATTACAGTAACCCGGGTGCATAAACGTAATCTGCATAGCCAAAATGATTCGTTAATATTCGGACATAATCGTCATCGGCTTATATGTCTCACTGCTTATTGGTAAAGTGGGGTCGTATAATGTACAGAAAAGCCTTAAGCGTCTGCAATTAACTGATAGTTTTATAGCTTATTTTTTTCAATTATGTCAATATAACAAACACAGGAAATTTTATAAGAATAGTATTTTAATTCATATTTTTATCTCTAAAAGTAAAAAATCTAGAGGTGTTTAAACCTGTTGCAAAATAAAATAAACACAGTCCCTCGCCTACAAATGTAGTAAACTGCAGACGTACTAGGATACGTCCGCACTTTACTCTCGTTTTCATTGGTCCTATTATTCTTAAAAACCCGAAGCAGTTAGCTATGCCTTATGAGTCTGCAGATTACGTATATGCAACTCGGGTAGGTACTCTATAATTGTATCAAAATTTTGTATATTTTTTTGCTAAGGTAATTTAACTGACGTCAATTTTACGGTCCAAGAAATTATCCTTCAAAACATTTTCAGCGGCAAATATTAATATCCGTAGCTATAATATTACACAGACTTAATTTTAAAAATCTTGTACGATTAAAGAAAAGACGAAAAAAAAAACAGAAATAAAAAGCCTGTATGACATACAGTACAATGAAAGGTACCCACATAAGGGATATGGATATTGACCAAAGTGTTGTAGCATTTCTGTTAAAAAGTTATTTGAAGAGAAAGTTGAAAATCAGTCAATTATGCGATTTTACAGTATTCAAAATATTTAGAAATTAAACGTTTTGTTAAAAATTATTTGTACTTCTGATTCAGATTGAAGAGGAACTTGAACTTACAAACCAATTTGTAGTAGAAGTAATTCAAAAAGCACTGCAAGATGATGCTTTGCCTTCAGCCCAACCTCTGTCCTCAAGAGAATTGGATGTCAACCTGTTAGGAGATATCGAAAATAAATTAGACTCATCCAGTTATGTAAAAGGTAAAAGTTGTAGGTAAATGTCAGATTTTCCATTAGTTCAAAGATTGTTGGTATATGAAATAATGGACCTGTTAACATATTCTGCTGTTTGGTAAATATTTGACTCAGGAGATATACTCCAAGGGTATTAATGGCTCACAGCTATTTACCGATTTAGCACCCTACTCCTAATTTACGAAATTATTTTACACGGAAATAAAAATAGACATGTTCTCTGTTTTCTTTTTCTTTATTACAATATCTACAAGAATACAAACATGCTAGTTTTAATACGTAGAGTGGTATGTTGTTTGTTGACACCACATTGTCTTAGGAGAAGGCGTTTTTTTATCTATTTATTTAACTTCGGCCTATTTCCGCTACCAAGGCCTATCACCGACGCCAGGGGACGAGCTATCCCCAACCTGGAAATTTTGCCCAACCTCTTCCCTTAAGAAGAGTAGGGATCTTTTACTTGACTAACATTTAATAGACAAGGGACCGCCTGCTTTACATCTCCTTCGAAGGATGGTATATCCACTACGTAATCCTCGTCTGAAATTATGTAACTTCCGCGTATACACTGATATACAAGCCGCTAGAAGGTGGGACGAGAACGCTGTATTTCCCAAGATGGGTCACCCATCCAAGTATTAAGCGCGCTCGACGTTGCTTCAACGGAATATTCACATTGAAGTCGTCTCTACGCTCGCCCCTAGGAGAAGGCTTTCCAATGTATTTTTTTGCGAGAAGTTCACAATGGGGTTTTTTTGCTTTCCGAAGTTATGAATTTAAAATAATACATAGACGATTGAACTCATGAATTTTGAATCTACAACAAAAATCTCGTAAACAAGCCACATAGATTTTTTCGAAAAGTTCACTGTTTTGAAGTCATTTCTATTTCTACTCTGTATGATATATAAGTTAAATGGTCTTGATGCATTTATTTATTTTTGAAGCTAAACAATTCTAAAAGAGTAAGAAAATCTAAAGGAACTGTATTAGAGAATTTTGGTTGCAGAATTAAAATTCAGCGAATCATCGATTTTTATTATCATATAAACTATAATTTATTCATTATTCATGAACCCAAGAAAAATGTGGGTCTTCTTGTAATTATAAGAATGGATTATATAGTGCACAGCAATGTGTTGCTAAGGAAACAATGAGAAATGTGAGAGTACTTCTCATTGGCAGTAATAGTAGATTGTGTTGAGTAATAGAATAATATCGAAGTCTATACAGTCTATACCCATACCCATATCTATAATACCAATTTTAGTTTTGTCTGCGATTTTGATTTACTTATTTTCTGGATTAGGCTCGTTGTTTTATGTGTTCATTGTATGAAATAGTGTTTCTTTATTTGGGATTCTCATTTTTGTTATATTCCTTGATGCCAAAGTTTAAATGAAAAATTAAAATGCATATTTATTAATTTTAAAATTGACTACGTCATCCTAGATAGTTAGAATCTATTTCTGAATGTCCCATAATCGTTTTAGTGTTGATGTTCCATCAAAAAGCACACGGAATGACTCAGGTACACATACTAAATTGTGTATTTAAAAAAGTCGCACATTATATTGAGAAAAATCCGAAAGATATCTATATACAGCGTGTCCCTCTTTTAGTGGCCCCCTTCCATGCCTCAATTATTAGTTATCCAATTTCAATTAAATTTGGATTGATATTAAAAACTATTATCCTTCTCGAGTAAAACAAATATATTTGAGTCATTGGCGTGCATTTCTATTAAGAAAAAATGGGTCTAGTTTTCTGGAAGTCACATTAGGAATTTCTTTACTAGAATACTAAGTCGATGTTATGTTCAGCATGCTTTAGAATCCTTATAAACAAAATTTTTATTGATTGTTTTCAAATTACGGCCCCTTTAAAATTACATTTTTTAAGAATTAAATACATTGAGTAAAACGATTTGTTTTTCGAAAAAAGTCATTCCCATAATTTCTATACATTTACTCTTTCTATTACTCCATATCATCATCCTTTCAAATTCGGTAATTTTTAATGTCCGAATAATTTACAGGGCTGTAAGTTCAGAATTCTTGACATTTTTTAATGAAAATTCTTGGCCTACGAAATTTGAAAGTATCAGTGTCATTAGGCGATAGAAAATTGAATTTAAATAGAAAATGAAGTTACTTTTTGTCAAAAAACATTCGTTTCCAAGTTATTGATTATTTAATGTTTAAAAAAACGCAATTTTAGGGGGGCTCTAATTCCAAAATCATAAATCAAAATATTATTAAATTTGTACACCATGCTCATCAATAATATAGTATTAGTTCTTCAATAAAAGAATGCCTAACAACTAAACAAATTTAGGCGAAAAAACTACCCTTTTTTTCTTAACCAAAATGCACGCCAATGACTGAAATAAGTTTTGTTTTACTCAAGGAAGACACAATAAAGGTCTTTGTTGCCGGTCCAAATTTGGTTAAAATCGGATGACTAATACCTGAGAAATGGACGAGGGAACCATTAAAAGTGGGACACGCTGTATATGTCCTTTATAATCAACTCTTTAGATTAGTCAGCAAAAAGTTCTAAACATAAACCTTTTAATATTCTAACGGGAAGTACTGATAAAAAATGGTACCTACTTTAATTATGAATTTTTGCTGCAAAATTGTACGTAATAGTATTTTATATAACAAGTGGCTAAAATGGTATTTTTTTACAAGTGGGGCGTTTATAGTACGAGCTGCAAGCGAGTGCCATAAACCACACGAGTAAAAAAAACACATTTTAGTCTCAAGTTATATACAAAAATTTTTGTATCGCCATTCGAAATTTGAAAATAATATAATTTTGTAAAAATAGACTAAATTCTATTGCTGTTTCCATAGAAACCAATAAGTTTTATTTCACACTGTGAAATAAAATTTCTTTATTTCACTCTTTTTCCTTTATTTTACACTTGCCAATAATGACACTGTTTTGATTCATTGAAATTGTCAAATAAAGTCAGTACCTTAGTACCTATCCAAGAGTAACAAAATCGTACAGTGACAAGTCTCTCAGTAGTTCAATAAAATAACAGTTAATACTGTAATATATCGGACAAAATTCAGAAAGTTTTGAAAATTGGTGTGAATTAGTAAGCCGAAAAGTTCCCACCCTTAAAACGCTACATTTATTATAATTTTAAGTGGAGTTTCGTAGCTACTGCTTGTGCGTTAAGCATTGGACTTTAAAGTAGATTATAGTAAAGATTACAATTTTTATATTAACTGGAACCAACCCTTAATGTGTGCGCTTTATTTCGCACGGTACTATTAATTTTAGGAAAGAAAGTGTAAATACGTTTTTGATAGAGAATTTTACAAGGAATAATTTTATACATAGGTATTTTTATCAAAAAGTGCACCGTTCCCGAGATAATCTAGAAAACCTCAAAATGGTAGTGGAAACGACCTCCTAGGGGACGAAGCACACTAAACCACAATAAATTATTATTTTGAACTTTATTAACAATTTTTATTCTATTAACTTGAATTGGCGCCCGATAGGGGTGGGAACTTTTCGGTTTACTTATTCTTATGCTATCCTTAACATTTCAACGATTTTCAAAACTTTCTGAATTTTGTCCGACATAAATCGTTATATTACTGAACTACAGGGTTTGATTGCACTTTTGAACTGATTTAGAATTTACTTTCGGCACGAGAATCTCATTCAAGAAGTTGTTTGACTCTTCTAGAAGATATAGCAGACTTAGATCTCAGTCAAACTGAATGCAAATAAAAAAATAATTTAAAAACTCCGCATGCAATTATCCACCAAATAGCAGAGCATTTTTTTAACCAACAATGATTTTCTTATTATTATTGAACATATCGAAACAGAATTTCTGAATTTTTTTAAGATTCTAACAATACGATAAACAAAACTAATATATCCGTGTGTATATCATACATATTATGTATAATATATTTTATATTTAAAATTTTGTAGGAGCCTCTATCTTGCACATGTTAAGCTACGTCCTTAACGGAAAAGAGAACTTACAATCAGCCCTCCAATACCACTGGAAACAAAGGTAAGAGAAAGAAACAGTTATATTAATATTATCCATAAGTTCAAAAAAAAAGTTATATTAATATTATTCATATGTTCAAAAAATTAAACGAGGGCAGATACAGATTGCCTTAAAAGTAACGGCCGTTCTTTGTGGATCGATTCAGCAACCCATAATAAATGAAAGTTGTAAAATAACAAAATAACCGAAATTACTCCTCTTACGGAGAAATTGGTCATAGAAATGAAACAAGCTAAAAACGTACTCTTCGCCTGTTAACTGAACTTTTTATATAATAAAAACCATACCAAACCTCATTTGGGTTTCGAACCCGGACCCTTGGATCCGAGCCAAAAGCGTAAAAACTACAGCACCAAATTGCACGCAAAAAAATGTAAATTTTTACGTCATAAGATACGAGCTAAAATCATATTTTCACTGTTGTATATTACATTATGAAATGTATATTTGTAAAATATATAAATATTTAGATATTAAAATCAAATATCATTCCACCAGATTTCTATTCAATTACAAAAACACAAAAATCAAAAATTTTTTTTCAAATTTAAATCATTAATAACATTTTTCTTTACCGATCGATTTTGTTCAAAAACAATGGGGTTCTTTCTCCAGCTAACAGTGTCCAAATTTCAGTACAATCGGATTTTTCTTTCTTGAGTTATCATGCTTACAAGAAATGTGATGGACGGACAGACGGACGGACGGACAGACGGACGGACAGACGGACATTTTGAAAGTTGTTCAGAATTCGTTTACTAACACAATGCTATAAAAAAATTTTGTCTGCGAGCGATATTTACGGTTTTAGAAATGTGCCGATCAAATGCAATATACTCTTCGTTTTCGTATTTGCGAAGAGTATAATAAAGGACAAAGGATAATTCGACCGTTTACACTTTTTTTCGTTTTAGGTTTTCGTCCTGTATATTATGTATCCTCGTCTAAAAATAAAATTCAAGAAAGAGTATGAGCGGGTAGCAATGTAAAAAGTGCCCCCGCATCTACCGAACTAAAATGGCTTCCATGAGATGTCTCGTATGCTAACTGTCTTGTGTACAAAGTTTTAAGCTCGTGGACTCTGCATGGGGTGGGAAAAAAATAATTTACCCCTAAATGTTTTATTTTTTTTCTCACCTCCTATTTGACGGATCGGTTTGTAATTTGGCACAAATAATGTTAGTGTTAGGAGAGTTTATTTTAAAAAATATTACCATTCTACGATGATTTTACGCATTAAAAAAAAATTAATACATTTTTTCAATGGCCTGAAGGGTGACTACCCTGTTTGACACTATTACCATATTTTGATATAATATGTATTTAAACTATAACTATAACATATAACAGTTATAGTTTTATTAATGTGGTGGAACAGGATAAAAATAAATACAAATTATCTGAACTTGTAATATTACGAGTAGCTATATTATTTAATTTTTTCCAATGAATTATTTTTTTATTTATTTGCTTTTATCATGATTAGAGAATATTATTTAGGTATTATGCAAATCACAACTTACACACTTTTTTATTTATTATGAAAATACCCACTTTCTGTAATATATTAGTCAGAAAGTAGATAATTTCATATTAAATAAAAAAAAGTGAATGACTAAATGTAAATAAATGATTTAAGTATTTTCAATATATTTCTTCTTTAAAATGCTAAGAATCCTGTCATGTTATTCAATACCTCATCAGTATTAGCTAGAAGGGTAGTTGTTTTGATTAATTCTCCAATAATGAGCGATTTAAAGTATTTACCTGACTAGTATATTAGCGTGCCCAGATTATGGCAACAATATACAGAAAGTAGGTGTTTTCATAATAAAAAAAAAGTGCGTAAGTTATGATCAGAGGCGTAACTATGGTAGGGCAAATCGGGGCAATGCCCCGAGGCCCCAGGAGATCGAGGGGCCCCAGCCGGCGCCTGGGTGAGGCCGGGTATTAGGATAGATTTTTTTTCGGATTCTCCCTCCCCCCCGCTCATCAAAAAAAATGTAGGGATCAGAAAACATTTTTTTCGGATTTCTCCCTCCCGCTCATCAAAAAAAATGTTGGGATCAAAAAATATTTTTTTCGGATTTCTCCCCCCCCCACAATCGCTCATCAAAAAATTGTTAAGATCAAAAAAAAATTTTATAATACGCGCCATGATGTCTAGTTACGTCACTAGCTGTGATTTGCATAATACCTAAATAATATTCCCTAATATTATTTAATATTTAGATAGGTAATCATATAATTCATTCGGACAAGAGTAACTGAGTGATACAGAAGTTGGACCCATATTGCGAGCAAAAGTAGGGGGAACCCGGCCAGAATGGACAGATGTCTCAAACAAAGGAGTAGGATTGAAGGCTTTGTGGTCGTAATGGGATTCACTTAGAGCTAGTGATGGGCGACATCGTGATTTTTCAATCACAACGTAAATCGTTACTGTGATTTTCTTATATCGGTGAATTTAAAACGTGATGTGATCACGACTTTCATAATACGACGCACGGGAGAAATTGTTAATTATTATATTGGTCTTGGTTGAATCACGGCAAGGGAATGAAATACGGAAGGAAAGTCGTGATCACGTCACGCTTTTATGCCAATTTTACTAACAATCGTTACCTGTGATTTCTTAATATCAGTGATTAAATCACAGTTCGTGATATATCGCCCATCACTACTTAGAGCATTAGAAGTCTGTTATTATTATTACATACAAACATCTATAAGACTTATTTTATTAACCATTAGGAACATAACTCATAAAAACAAAATTATTTATCCAAGTCACTTTCCTCATCTAACTGTGGCAGTAAAGAAAGTTTTATTGGTTGATTCGACTTTAGTATCTCCGGTTTGTATACATATTATACATTGTTACTGTTTTTGCGTTTTAAATTAAGTGAGCTGATTTTGCTCTCAGAAATATTGCTATCAGTTGTAGAACTTTCCATTTCATGCATAACACTAACTACTATCTCAGAGATAAGATACTATATATGAGAGCGTAACAGTATGAGATGGAGCTACGGAGATTTGTATGACAGATGCGGCTACGGCAGAGCGGGGGCGTGAGTAGCCAGCGGTAGCCAATTGAAAAATGGCTTATTTTGTATTTTTAGTGCCTCTTCAACTGTCACGGCTCGCACTCTCGACCGTGGAGTATCCCTATAAGTGGCTTCTACTTCAAGTGCACGCACCAAAGCTTCGCTACTACTTTGGTATCTCGTCAGCCTCAGAACTCGCCTGACCTCTTCGTCCCTTATGCCATCTAAAAAGGTCCCCACGGCTAATTGTTCCTGAAATTCTCTAAGTGCACTCGGATACGCCAGGTGTGCCAGTCTACCTATTACAGCCTCGAATTCTTGTAAACTTTCCCCAGCCTTTTGTGTCCGTGATTTTAGCCGAGCCTGGTATACTTGGGAAAGGTGTTGGTCGCCATATCTCAAGTCTAATGCAGCTTCCAAGACTTTGAAGTCCTTTTGTTTCTCCACCGGGATGGTCTGAAGTAACTCTGAGGCTTGGCCCCTTAGCGCCAGAACTAATGCCACAGCCTTTTCCTCATTATCCCAGTTATTTGCACTTGCAGCCGCCTCAAATTGTCTATTGTACGTTGTCCATGAACTTTGGCCGTTAAATGAGGGAGGTTTTAAACGAGGACCTGATGATGCTACCAGCTGGCCTCCTTTCTCTCTCAATTGTCGCTTAAGGCGCTCCACTTTTCTTTCGACCTCACTCATCTTTTCTTTGATGTCGCTTACTTCCCCTTTGACTTGACTGACTTCTGTCTTGACCACACCTACTTTATCTTCGACCTTGTTTATCTCTTCTTTGATTTCGTTAGTGATTTCATAGCGCCTTGTTGGATTTTCATTTGATCGCTAAGGATTTTGCTCAGTTCTTCCTGGCGTCTTTCTTGTTCCTCTTTTTCTTCTGGGCGTTGTCTTTCTTGTTCTTCTTTCTCCTCTTGACCGGTCTTCCATTATTTCCTTCAATTCGTGTCTTTCTTCTTGACGCCGCCTTTCTTCCTCTTGACGTCTCCTTTCTTGCTCTTCTTTTTCTTCTTGACGTCGCTTTTTTTGTTCTTCTTTTTCTTTGCGATGTCTTATCTGAAGTGAAATAACTAAACATGAATGAATTATATGATTACCTATCTAAATATTAAATAATATACTCTTAATATTGCAAGTTCAGATAATTTTTATTTATTTTTATTCTGTTCCACCGCATTAATAAAACTGTAACTGTTATATGTTATAGTTATAGTTTAAATACATATTATATCAAAATATGGTAATAGTGTCAAACAGGGTAGTCACCCTTCAGGCCATTGAAAAAATATATAAATTTTTTTTCAATGCATAAAATCATCGTAGAAGAGTAATATTTTTAAAAATAAACTACCCTAACACTAATATTATTTGTGCCAAATTACAAAGCGATACGTCAAATAGGAGGTGAGAAAAAAATAAAACATTTAGGGGTAAATTGTTTTTTTTTCATGCAAAGTCCACGAGCTTAAAACTTTGTACACAAGACAGTCAGCATACGGGACATCTTATGGAAGCCATTTTAGTTCAGTAGGTGCGGGGCACTTTTTACATTACTACCCGCTCATACTCTTTACAAAATAATAGACTTAGTCCAAGTGATGACTACACGGGACCCTACATAATCACATATTAGAAAGAAACATAAATAAATTAATAATATAGTACTGTACGAACACTATGATCAAAGTTGAAAAAAATTAAGGTACTTCCGGCTGGATTTTTCATTCCTTACCTACGTGATCGATTAACCAAATCATACATAGATATAATGGGATCTGTACGTGTAACTATTCGGTATTTAATGATAAAAATTATTGCTTTAATATAGGCATTCCACAAGCCTTATGTAATGATGAAGGGGAGCCAAAACAAAATTTCCTAGGACAGAATTTTCTAAATTCCAAACATTTAATATAAAAAAAAATTGGCAACCTCCCCAACCAGTAAATCTTTAAAGCCAGTCTCAATGTTATTGAACAGGAATGCACTTAACGTGACGAGTTTCATGGCGTAACGACTCCACGTATCGACTGTGCCACGCGAAAAGCGATGTTATGCTTCACATTTGCTTTGTTTTTAATTTCTTTCACGGAAACCAAACGGAAAAGGTGAAATAAGTGTGATATATCGTTGAAATCGGGATTTTTACTGCTTTTAAACGGTTCGATTACAAATTGTGAGTAATCATAAAATAAACAACTTGTTGTGCCAAAACGGCACTAAACGTAATCCGATCTCAACCAAAATCTTTTCAGATCTTCTGGAGCATTAAAGAAACCCTCGTGCAAAGTTTCATCCAAATCCGTTTAGTAGTTTCGCCGCTATCGTGCCATACATACATACATACATACATACACACACACATACAGGTGCGGCAATAATTGTGTGGACATTGAACATTTCACCAAAAAATGGAGTCTTTCAAGTTATTGGGTAATCAATACTCACCATTTCAAGGGCTTTCTAACTCTGTTTTCAAAATTTACATACACTCAAAATTAATATTACTTTTTGCAAAAATATAATTGTGTGGCCAAGCCCCACAATTTTGTGTATATTGTGTGGACAATAATACACACCTGTAATTCATTACAAAAAAAAGTTCTGATGATTTATTTCAGGTACATGTTTTTTCATATTAATAATTATTATTATTAATTTTTCAACATATTTTACTTAAGATGGCGGGTAATAACAGTAAAACCCAATAGAAAAAAATTGGTAGGACGTATCGTAAGGGCTTTTTTGGTTCTTATAGCTCAAGAGGGTAGAGAATAATCAATCGGTGAATGGGTAAATTTTCTAATATTATCTAATTAAAATATAATTATTTAAAAGTATTTATACAAAACATCCTTCCTTGTTTGGCAACTTTTATTTATCAATTAATTTTCCCTTTTGGGTAATCATCAATCACCCTGAATAATTTTCATTAAAACTATAGCAGGTTTGTGTCTAGGTAATTGTATTAACTACATGCCATGTATTTTCCTGTGCAACATTTTTTCCATTAATTACTTTTTTAGGTCTTTTACCTTGAATTTTGTTCATTAAAAGTAAAGCCGGCTTCTTTCTTGGCAATGATCAACTATCCGCGAAATACTAATTTCCTCAATCAAATAGTCTTTTAGTTACATCGCCAACAAGCAGATACACACGCACGGACAGACTGATGGAATTAAAAGACTTTAATTTTCGAAATCTACGTTGGTCCTATATTTCAAATTTGATTCTTCGGCTTATAGCTCACTAAAAATGAAACACATTATTTAATGGCTAAAATGTTTCGTTTAGAAATTTTTATGTTCTTCAATTTAATACGCCGTACAGAGAATTATATGTATGTTTAGTTCATGATATGTATGAAAAAAACAAATGTAAAGTTGGCGAATGCGTCACCCAGGGCTGCGTTCCGTCACAAATTTTCTATAGTGAATAAGTGATGCGACGGATGTTGGGGTGAGAGAGTGGTGTGGCAGTAGGCGGAACCAAGATTTCTAGCTTGAGAAATGTAGATGACACAATTTAGTTGCAGCAAGCAAGGATTAGCTCATACACCTGCTGACCAGGCTCAAACATAAGCTCTGACTGTGGTTTAAGTGTAGGTAAATTACAACAAAACGAAAATTATGATTCTAGACCAAGCAAATGATAACCACAGACATTTTTCGTATTACTCTGTGGTAATAAATAAGACGATATACTTTGGAGCCCTTGTCGACAATACTGGCAACTGCGAATGTGAGATTCGGAGAGGAATACAGATGGAAAAATCGGTAACGTGTTAGTTGAGCAAAATTTGGTATAACAGAAATATCATGAAAAGTACTAAGATCAGATTTCCTAATGCCCTCATTTTCTCCATTTTTTTTCACGCCTCTGAGACATGGGTCGTTATGGACGTAGACATACGGCGTACTGATGCTATCGGAATGTGGGTTTAGAGAGCTCGATTCTCTAAGACTAAGATATACGTTCTCAATAGCGACTTTCCAGCATCGTATTCTCCCGAATATTTTCATTTTTTGTCCAAGATCTTTTATCGTATGTAATATCACTAGTGCTTAAAATTTTATCGAAAATTTTTTCGAAAGCGTGTTGCCTGGTAATATAAAGAGTGCAAATTGGCAGTTTATTATCTGATTAAATCCCGACCGCTTTAGCGGGAGGGATTTAATCTTTGATAATAAACTGCCAATTTGCACGAGTTATATTAACTAGGGGCGACTTAGCTTGAGAAAAAATTTTTAGATAAAATTTAAAGCACGAGTGGTATTTGAGGAGAATATTTCACGAATAAATAATTCATTAAGTACATCTTCAATATTATGTTTTCTCATTAACTGCCTTCAGACGTTTTCTTGTCACTTTTTGGAGTTTACTGACCTTTATTTTCAATTTCATCACTAATTTGATATACAGAAATATTTCCAAACCGACTCATATTGTCAAAACAGCAAATCTGAAACAAACGCAGTAGAAACAACGGAGATTCGCTATATTTTAAAATAATCTAGTGACGTTTCCATGGCAACTAGTAAATAAAACGAGTTGAAACCTTAGATATTATAATATATAGACTGGCTTAACACCTTTCAGGCGTTTCTGAGGTGCAATACGACGAGGAACGATAGAGAGAGCACTACTTTAGTACCGATGTCTCGCCCAAATAAAGTGTACACCCATGGTTCCAAGATTGACATAGAGAGCGCCATCTAGCGCTACAAGTTATATTCCATAATAAATAAATGTTCATCGACTAATATTTACGTATTTAATCCTTACTTTTAACTTACGAAATTTATGAATTATGTTGAGGTTTGCTTTGTTAAGCAAAGAGAATTTTAAATACAACAAATTATAATGTTTGATGCACAGCTTTGATTCAACGAGTTATTTTTTGATAGATTACCATATGTAAGTATTATACATTTTTAGTTTGTTCCAGAGCGAATGTGTACTTGACATTTATAATAAATGATCTGCTTACCTTTGTAACTACGTTATTAAGCTATTGAAAGCTGTGCTTGACTTGTTCCTGTATTATGAGCTATATTAAGTACAATCTTTGTGTGTAATTGTTACCTGATTGAACACTAGGAAAACTGAAATAGTTACAGATAGGCAAAAGTTACAGCCTATATATTTCAGACAAGATTCGCTTTGGAATTGAGGTGCGTTTTTGTTTGCTACTACATAATACAATATCACAATTTACAAGGTAAGTACGTTACCAATTAATAATAAGCTAGAGAAGATATTTATAGATAAAACTTAAAAGCTCGAGTTGCCCTATTTGCCAAAAATATTTCACGACAAAAACGTCAAAAAATTTTCGCATATTTGCCGCTGCAGCGACCTAAAAACTTAGAGCGATAAATTTTGCATGTTGGTCCTGTCAAAAGCCGATCTAGCTTGAATTACCACTAATAATGACGTTTGATTGGTGCAATGTTTTGAAAAAACGGGCTCTCATTGGCTATAGCGTTAATGAGTGAAATAATCGTATGTAATATCACTAGTGCTTAAAATTTTATCGAAAATTTTTTCGAAAGCGTGTTGCCTGGTAATATAACGAGTGCAAATTGGCAGTTTATTATCTGATTAAATCCCGACCGCTTTAGCGGGAGGGATTTAATCTTTGATAATAAACTGCCAATTTGCACGAGTTATATTAACTAGGGGCGACTTAGCTTGAGAAAAAATTTTTAGATAAAATTTAAAGCACGAGTGGTATTTGAGGAGAATATTTCACGAATAAATAATTCATTAAGTACATCTTCAATATTATGTTTTCTCATTAACTGCCTTCAGACGTTTTCTTGTCACTTTTTGGAGTTTACTGACCTTTATTTTCAATTTCATCATTAATTTGATATACAGAAATATTTCCAAACCGACTCATATTGTCAAAACAACAAATCTCAAACAAACGCAGTAGAAACAACGGAGATTCGCTATATTTTAAAATAATCTAGTGACGTTTCCATGGCAACTAGTAAATAAAACGAGTTGAAACCTTAGATATTATAATATATAGACTGGCTTAACACCTTTCAGGCGTTTCTGAGGTGCAATACGACAAGGAACGATAGAGAGAGCACTACTTTAGTACCGATGTCTAGCCCAAATAAAATATACACCCATGGTTCCGAGATTGGCATAGAGAGCGCCATCTAGCGCTACAAGTTATATTCCATAATAAATAAATGTTCATCGACTCATATTTACGTATTTAATCATTACTTTTAACTTACGAAGTTTATGAATTATGTTGAGGTTTGCTTTGTTAAGCAAAGAGAATTTTAAATACAACAAATTATAATGTTTGATGCACAGCTTTGATTCAACGAGTTACTTTTTGGTAGATTACCATGTAAGTACTATACATTTTTAGTTTGTTCCAGAGCGAATGGGTACTTGACATTTATAATAAATGATTTGCTTACCTTTGTAACTACGTTATTGAGCTATTGAAAGCTGTGCTTGACTTGTTCCTGTATTATGAGCTATATTAAGTACAATCTTTGTGTGTAATTGTTACCCGATTGAACACTAGGAAAACTGAAATAGTTACAGATAGGCAAAAGTTACAGCCTATATATTTCAGACAAGATTTGCTTTGGAATTGAGGTGTGTTTTTGTTTGCTACTACATAATACAATATTACAATTTACAAGGTAAGTACGTTAACAATTAATAATAAGCTAGAGAAGATATTTATAGATGAAACTTAAAAGCTCGAGTTGCCCTGTTTGCCAAAAATATTTCACGACAAAAACGTCAAAAAATTTTCGCATATTTGCCGCTGCAGCGACCTGAAAAATTAGAGCGATAAATTTTGCATGTTGGTCCTGTCAAAAGCCGATCTAGCTTGAATTACCACTAATAATGACGTTTGATTGGTGCAATGTTTTGAAAAAACGGGCTCTCATTGGCTATAGCGTTAATGAGTGAAATAATCGTTTTAAAATATATTTAAATACAAATTTCGATCATCTTTACAAAATTTGGCATTTGACTTATCTACAAAGGAAGTTGAGTTTATGTAACATTTCTTATATTTTTGGAATTATGTACTTTAATTTTGCTTTTTATTATATGAATCCCATTTTTTCTATGAGCAAATTTATATTCCTCTAGTTGGTCTCTCTCTAATAAAGTCTGTTTCTAAAACGTAATATGACAATTTTCCTTCTCCGTTACACAAATCCAGAACATACTGTGTATTCAAATTTAATTTGATATATTCCTTTTTTTTCTTCAAATTATTGTAAAAAAAGAAAGAGCTTACCTAGATGAAATGCAGTAAATAAAAGGATAAATAAATAATATCAATAAAATTTGATTTAAAAAAAGGTCCGTTTATACAAATAAAACATAATCTTATTTCATTTATAATGCTGTTCTATTAATAATAGTACGACCTACTAAATGCTCACCTACAAATTCAATAAAACTGTTAGGGCCACATAAAAGACATATTTAACACACATCTTGAATACACGCGAAGAAATGGAAATAATAGCAGTATAATATATATTTCCGCTGGGGGCAGCACTGTACAAGGCCACACAATTTGGTGAAATTTCTGAGATTATACACACCAAATTTTTACTATACTTGTGTGGCCATTTCCAGAAAACGACAGATATAGGGTGGGGAGACCACGTAGATGCTGTAAAAATAGGTTTTAAATTGTGTGGCCATGTGTATGGCCACACAATTAGCGAAGGCCACATAAGTATGGTTATAGAGTTGTGTGTGTCCACACAATTATTGCAAGACCTACGCACACACACACACATAATACACACAGACATTTTTTAAAAACCACTTTTTTGGGTTCCTGGGATCTCAAAACGTAAAGATTTGAGATTATCTCAATGTTCGATTTTGGACCAATTGTAGTAACTTCCCACAATTTTATTGTGGGGAGGTTAACAAACGTTTCTCAATAATAATATTAAAATAAATTTTTATTTTTATTTTCAAAACATTAATAAAGAATTTCATTGTGGTAGAAATTCGCGCATCTTCAATAATATATTCTAGAAATGTGAAATTAAGTGCTAAGATTTAATTTAAAAGTCAACTGATTTCATTAATTTATTAGAACATATGCAACACTTGCAATTCAGTCAGACTCCACGATATATTGTTTAGTTGATCGATGGTACAATTTTCACTACAGTTGGTACATAACACAGTGCATCTAAATCCGTTACGCCGGCAGGAACAACTTGTCTTTCATCCCTTTTTACTAGTTCCCTTTTAACTAGCTCGGCAAGCATTCCAAATTTATAGAAGTGTTGTCCATGTTGGTATACACTGTTCCATCTACATTTTCTAACCCCAATTCGCTGATGAAGCAGAAATGCCTTTCCTGTTCAAAGCTTGTCCCCAAACCTGACCTGCGTGGCGGGTTGCACGGAGGCATCCAGAGTGGGTGGCAGATTCTGCTGTGGATTACTTTTTGCAAGGAGCAATTTGCGAGCATCATTTAGATTTACGACTTTCCTGTCGTTATGGACACCTGTATACATGTTTCTCTAATTTATTAATAACCTCGTCATTTAATGACTCCACTGGGTGCGATAGCTCTTTAAAGGCAACCGTTGTGTCTGGATTCGATTGCCAGGGCTTCCAAGTAGAGATCTTATATCCTATTATGGCTACTGACATTCCTTCTCGCAACTTCTCGGCTATTAAAGGAATCGGAATGTATTGATGAGCTTTGACTACTGCATACGATACCCAGAGCTCCTGTGGACCATTTTTGTCAGTGTAAAATGGAAATAAATGGCAATAATCACTCGATCAAAGTACTACATGTATGAGAATATTGAGCAATCAATTTTCCACCATATCTTTAACATGCAAAAGAATTCTCCCATCCGCTTCATTTATACAGCTGGTGTGACCATCTAAAGGACCCCGCACTTATCTTATGGAAAAGTGGTTCCGGTCAAATTGGCTGAATTTTTAATATGTCGTAGATTTCGACTATGATCAAAAGCTCTCGTCTAATTTCCGAGTACAGTTATAAATTCTTGTAATATCCTGTATCTTCTCGAAGTTATTGATGGGGTATTAGAGGTCAAAGGAACAATTTCTGAAAGGTTTTCAGTTAAAGTTTTTTGATCAGGAAGACACATACTTTATGTAAAAAATGTTTTAGCCATTTTGACCGAATCTTTTTTCACTTGTTATTTTTATATAGGTTTCCCGGCGTCTTCGCCAACATTTTTCAAACATTAATTTTTTTCTATGCTATTTTAACTAAAACAACAATTTCTTTTTGTGCAAAATATTATAAAGGGCTATTAGAACGCAATACAGTATAAAATGTATGAAAAAAATCGTGAATTCGAAAATTCTTTAATTGTACATTTCTTGAGCTGTATCTCGGAAACTGGACATAGGATGGATTTTTATTTGTAATGCGCCGAGAACGAATGGTGTTTTCCGATGTTCGTAAATACATCAGCAGTTGTAAATTTTTCAAGTACGTACTCAGCCAACAGTTTGAAAAGCCTTTTTTTCTTTGCGTATTGCGAAAAAAGTGCATCCAATTTTGTGGAATTTTGGTGGATGATCTAACCTCTGATGTCAAGTACTGAATTCTTGAGGCCATTCGCTGAATAATGATCCTAAACCAAATCCGCTCTCTGAGGAAAATTCTTGAGAATCTGTGATAATATGTTGAACAAATTCTTTGCCAAAAGTCTGCGAGCGCAGCTTCATCATATACTATACCACCACATTTTTCTGGAGTAACTGGTCTCTTACCGATGATGTTCTCTAATGGATAAATTATGTTCGATTTATTACAGTGTCGCATTTCTCCCATACAAGCAAGTGATGGTGGAGTAGTTTAGTTTTTATATCCAAAAAAGTTATCCATATTTAACTTTCTTCTCTGACTAACAATGAAACATCGCTGAAACAATACTAGGCCACATTTCCACTGTTTATTTTGGACGTCTGATTTGGTTGTTGTTAACATGAAAGCACGTTCTTCATGGTTGACTGGTGAATTTTGTCAGCCAATTTCTTTGTATTTTTGACGAGGCGTCAAGTCTTTATACATTCTTTTGCCTGTAATTTCAGTTACATTAAAATGATGTGTCACATGACTTTCATTGTATTTAAAATAAAAATTCAAATCCGATATGGTGGATTCAAGATGGCGGCAAAACATTCCAATATCATAGAACAAAGAACACGTGGTACAATACAATAGGGATTCGGTCTGAAATCAGTGCAATGAATAACAAGAGAAACTAGTTGTGTAGGTAGTGACTTTACATAAACCCTGTATAATGTTCCAAGAGAATTAGTTTGCCTTCCCTTCAAATATTGTTCTATATGGTTTGTAACCCAGTCACTTTATACAAAAAAAGATCAAAACTCCAGCCGAAAATTTTTCAGCGGGATTCTCTTTATTTTGGTGTCACAAATAATTTCTCAAAAGTCCGTAAAGCCAACTAGACGGCTACAAAAATTACAGACGGTCAAAGGTCGCGAAAATCAGTTTTTTTTAAGTAACTCGTAAATTATCGGTTCTACGTTAATTTTGGTTATTACAATTTGTTCGTGAGGTAAATCTGCATACAAAATTTACGTAGAACCAATAGTTTTCGAGATATTGGGCTGAGAAACTTCGAAGCAAAGTGCATGCGCCACTATTCTGTACGTATAGGGGTGTATATATATAGTATGTATATATTGTCTAAACGTTGTCTAAACGTTGGTTGTGGCATTTTCTTAATTTTTCTCTATTCTTATTGGGATGCTCTGCCACATGTATTCTTCTAAACAATGTCTGAAATCTACAAAAATATCTATCTACAAAATAATACAATTAACCAGTATTTTACTGGAAAATAACCTCTACGCCTGTGACTTTTACGTCAAAGGATCAGTTAGAGGGTGGTTTTGACAAAAAAGCTGTGTATTTAATATACACAGCCCACAAACATTATAATACGCTTTGAGAAAGGAAACAGATTCGTTTTCCGAAACGTCAGCAAAATACGTCATTTTTATATTTTTGTTCTTATTCATTATTTGTCAAAACCACCCTCTAACTGATCCTTTGACGTAAAAGTCACAGGCGTAGAGGTTATTTTCCAGTAAAATACTGGTTAATTGTATTATTTTGTAGATTTCAGACATTGTTTAGAAGAATACATGTGGCAGAGCATCCCAATAAGAATAGAGAAAAAAAAAATAGTATGTATACATAAGAACATCGTTTGCATGCATATATACTCGCATAATTTCTGTCTGAGATGTCCTTGAAATAGGCCCTTCTTTATAATAATAGTAGTAAGCATTGCCACATTTCTTCGTGCGAATTTACTAATTTTTTTGTTTCAGTCTACTAAAAGTTGTTATTGATTTTTTTTTATGTAATTACATAGTCTGATTTAATTTTAAACAGATAACAATAGCATATTCTATTTTTACATCCCGTTAGTGCTTGCGATACCACTAGTGCTTTATTTCGAAAAGAAACGAAAGGAATAAACGCATTTAAAACATTACAAACAAGACCAGATTTACAGTAAGCATTGGCGGCATTCAAAATAGAAAACTGTTCGAAAAATTCGCCAATAAATAGGGGATTATTGTTTATTTTAGCTATGTACGGAGCTCCAAATAAAGAGACTTCAATTGAAAATTATAGATATTTTAGTATTGCAAAATGCACTAGACTAAATAAGCCTGTACAATTATCGTCACTTCCACCCATAGCAGCAGCTAATCAACAACATCTATACAGGGTATATCACTAGGTTAAACTTGGCTGGGAAAAGATTTAGACCCTCAGCAGTGGGGTTGGACTTTAAACAATAATTTATTAGAGCCAACAACTACTCTTATTCCTCCTGCACCAGATGAACTCAATTTCATTTTCTGCAATTGCACAAAAAATTGTGCCATCAATTGTGGATGCAGAAGAATAGGATTGCCATATTCCGTAGTGTTGGGGCCAGTCGGGTCTCAATACGATGTGCGAAGGTACAACCGGTCAATCTGAATTCAACCATGATGAAGCCTACCATTCGTTATTTTCCCCTGAGATGATTGTTGAAGATGAAAATATTGAAGGAGTGGAAATAGAAGAGAAAAACGGAGACGAAGACGAAGTCAGCAAAGACGAACAATAATCAACAATAGTATATTGCACACCCAGGTGGAAAGTGTTTCATTGTTGTCGAGAGATAAGATAGTTGACCGAGGCGCGCAGCGGCGAGGTCAACTAATTTTCAAGACAGCAATGAACCTTTTCACCAAGGTTTGTATACTATTTTATTCACAGCCATCTCCCTTAATGAACAAAAAGCCAAAAAAATCGTTCACTAAATTTTTAAATAGCAGGCAATGAACAGAAAATTCTTATATCAAATCAAATGTCAAACTAGCGTCGCGTCATTTGTATTTGTGCCTTGCAGAAAATGAATGATAATAATAGCGACAGTGAAATGAAATGTACTCCGCCTGAGCTCAGGGAACTTGCCGAGCGAGCAACGGAAAATTTATTACCTGAAAAAAGTAAAAATAGGTATGAAAAAGCATATAAAATATAGAAACACTGGTTCCAAGAAAAGGGGGCTCAAAACACTTGCTCGGAAAGCCTAGCTTATTTCAATCACCTGGCTTCTAAACAGAAAGCATCAATATTATGGGCGACCTATTCCATGCTACGAACTATAATAAAAATTAAAGACAAGACTGATATTTCAAGATTTTCAAAATTATTAGCATTCTTAAAAAAACAGAATATTGTTTACAGACCCCAGAAATCAAATGTCTTCAGTAAGGAGGATATCGATACATTTTTGAATACTGCTCCCTTGGATTTTCTTCCACAAAAAGTAAGAATCCCAATCCTTTATTTGCCTCAACCTATTCATTTAAATATTTTAGGTTGCTTTAGTAATTGGAATATCTGGCGCTTGCAGGAGAGATGAACTATTTGAAATGAAAATAAATGATATAGAAATGACTGAAATTCCTGACACGAAAACTTACTGTCCTCGAAGTTTTGTAATAACGGATGTAAAATGGATTGCCATATTAAAAGAATATATGATTTTACGTAAGTATGTGAAAAATCAAATATCTTTAATGCAATTACGGCATGGCATGGAAGAGTCACCGAACAACCCTACGGACATAATTCAGTCGGGAAATTCACCAAGAAAATAGCAATGTTTTTAAATTTGAATGACGCAGACAAGTTTACTGGGCATTACTTCAGACGAACAGCAGCTACCTTACTTGCCAATACTGGAGCTGATATTCTTCAGTTAAAGAAGAAAGGTGGTTGGAAATCGAGTTCCGTAGCTGGAAAATTCTCTAGAAGGTCAAATAAAAACTGCGCAAATGTTATCCGCAACAACTAAATCTCAGGCACGAGATTCATCGTCTTTATCCACTTCTTCTAAGGCCTCAACTTCAAATCAACAGCTCAATATTTCTTGTTCAGAGACACAATGTGGTTTTAACATCACCATCAAAAGTCATGACAATTCCAATGTTTCAATTAATTTGATTCGCTAAAATTTTTAATATTTAATTATTTATTCAATTTATTTTTTCAGCTTTTATTTGTAGAATTGCTTTGTATCGAGGTTTCTGTTAAAATAAATAAACATACTCTCTCGGTCGTTCTTAAAATTTATATTTTTACAACTAAAAGAAAACTATTAAAAAAACAGTTTGGCACATGCTCACTTTCCAACCCGAAAACTGGTAAGAAAGTGGCTAATTGCAAATGTCACATTTCAATTCAATTGTCGAATGAAGTAGAAATGTCATATTTTCCAACTTTTGACATATAAGACAATTTGATTATTTCTGTATGATTATGAATAAAATTATAATATAACTTGTAACCCACGGATTAGGCCTACAGGGAACACCATGTAAAAAAAAAACGCGCCTTGCATTCTACTCCAAAGATGCTGCGGAACCGAATGCAGCGCAATGCCTGTGTATCCGCAGCCCTATCTCAAAAATTTTATGACAACAAAAATTAACGTAAAACGAAATATTTGAGAAAAACTAACCTCCATGAAAGGGTAGTTTTTAGTTGAGTTATATACGCCATTTTTTTTTCTATCAGAAATTTCTTTATACCATTCAAACAATAAAGCCATTCTCTATTCAACTGCATTGGTGTGCTAATTCTGAGATGGTTGATATCGTCGGCAGATCAAATTTTTGCGAGCGATTCAGCTAGCTACGAATTAAGAAACATTTTTACTTTCGTCACAAAATACAGGGTGATTAAGAATTGAAATAATATGGAGGTTATTTCCAATCAAAATAACCATGTATGTGGTTATCCAATTGTTGATAGTTCAAGAGTTGTTTTAGTTTTTGTATTTTTTCCTAAAATCGCCTAGTGCGTCCACTTAAAAATTCATAAAAAAAATATTAGTGCTTTGCTTGTTTTTTTTGTTTTAGTGGGTTTTATGTAGGTGTACCTTTGCAATAAAAGCATTTTCATGACTCTGTTATCTTCGGTCAATTTAAAAAAAAATGGTTTTGTGAACACTTTTTATTCACAAACAAATTTTAGTTGTGACCCCGGAATAAAAATAAGGGGCCTTCTATAAATTACGTAACGCAATTTGGGTGACTCCTATTGACGCTTTTTAGAGGCTGTATTATATTGCGGGACTTTGCTCAAGATGAATACAAAATGGTGCAATGAAACTTATTTATTTGCTCAAAAAATAACACAGGCAAGCAAAATAAAAAAAGTGGTTTCTTCTTTTGACTAGACCAACTTAGCTTTATGTATTTTGACGCGCTGAATTTGAATCCGGAGTCAGAATTACTCCATTATACACTATTTTTTTGTAAGTCGCGAAAAAACTCTAAATTTTGGTTATTCTCGGGATTTACAAAAATTTGGTGGGTGATGGAGCTATACAGACACCTGATTCGTATTCCGCACGTCAAAATATATTGGGGTTGCGCAATGGAGTCCAGAAACAGACTATTTTTTGTGTGTGTGCCTCAGTAATATATGAATGTCACCGAATCCTCCGCCATTTTCTAGAAAACCGCGTATGCAAATTACACAGACACATAAAGAAAAGTGAAAAGTTGTTTGTTCTTGGGCTCCATTGGACAACCCCGTTGTATTTAGACTTGCTCAATACAAATCCGGTGTCCGTTTAGCTCTATAACCCACCAAGGGGAGTTATGTAAGTTATAAAAGGCTCCTAATGTACTACAGAAAATTGACCAACTCTCACACAGAGTTCTCCATTTAATAATATTATCAGTCACCCTTCTCTGTGGCTCCGACCCTCACAGAGGTGAGCTGGTAGTACCGGCAGCGACTTCCCACACCCGTGGGGTAAGTGATTACTGGGTCCGAGAATCGTGTGCCCTGAGCAGACGTAATGAACCGAGAATGACGGCCTTCTGCATTCTGCCGGCTAAGACCTCTGCCGAATTTCGGTATGCTGGTATGATCTTAAGTTCCGAAAGCAGTGTGTGTCTCGTTCCACCGAGGGCTCCTATTATCAATACCACTATCTTAACAGTATGGTCTGGATACAGTCTGCGGAATTCGAAGTTCAGATCTCGATATTTTGTCCGTTTTTCCTCCTCCTTCAAGACAATGTTGTTATTCGCGGGAGCCGAGAACTCCACGACAAACATTGTCTTGAGTTGATGGTCGAGGAGGACTTGGTCAGGCTTATTGGCTTGTATTTGCCTGACGGTGGGAAAAGAGTAGTTCCAATAAATTAGACACTTCTCATTTCCCACAACGGACTCAATATCCCCCGAAGCGTAAGGCAGCACTGGTGTCTCGTCTATCCCATACGAGTACCTTAGATAGTAATAAAGCACCCGTAATGCTCCGTCGTGCCTTTGGATACAAGGCCGAGACTGCATATGTCGGGGAAGCCGACAGCAAGTGCATAAGAGTCTCTGGCGCACTGTGGCAGGCCCTGCAGCTGACATCAGGGACCTCTATACCCATGACACGACTACGATAGACGAGGGTGTTAAATACACCATCCTGACAAGCCATTATGTATCCCTCGGTCTCAGACTTCAGCCCGGCTGACCTTAAGAAGGCAAATGTCAGCCTTTCGGATAAGCCAAGATTTTCTATATTTATACAGAAAACTCCATGCATTGGCTTATCCGTGTGAAGCTGCAAAAATTTGTTGTGTTCTGCAGCTTTAATTTGGGCTTTTCGCTGAGCAGGTTCCAACTCGGTGACAAGGCCTGCATTTTCATGGTCCCGGATCATGCAGAGGAGGGGATCCGAATTCCTGATGACCTTACAGGCTCCATCTAGAACCATCCTATTGTAGAGACTCTCCAAACTTAAGAGTCCACGGCCTCCCCGATGTCGTGGGAGGTATAACCGTGGAACGGACGATTTAAGATGCAAACTCCTATTGAGACGCATCTTCTTGCGGGTTCCTACGTCGAGTTGACGCAACTCTTCTTGAATCCATTTCACTACTACAAAGGAGTAGAAAAGGATCGGAACGGGAAGCATGTTGGTAGCAGACACCTTGTTCTTCCCCGACCAAATCTGTCGGAATCAGTGCTGATACTTGCCGCGGAGAGCGTTTTTTACTACACTCACTTCTTGGGTGGAGCGTTGCTCGACACCTAAGTAAGTGTACGTGTCTCTGGCATCTAGATGATGTAAGATGCTTCCGTTCACAAGCTGCGCATCCTCTCCGTAGTCACCGCATCGTCCTCTCTTGAGGTGGACTAGTGCACACTTGTACAATCCAAATTCCATGCCGACAGCCTGCGAGTACTCATGTACCACCCTGAGGGACTGGCGTAAATCCCTCTCTCCGAAGGCATAAAGTTTAAGGTCATCCATGTAAAACAGATGGGTGACCTTTATGCCTCCTATCGCCGGGGGTACCGCAGTTATAGCCACGGGTATTTCGAAGCGAAACGGATAATGGCAGTAGTGAGATGCGAAACAGAAGGGGGCTTAGAGAATCTCCCCGAAATGCTGCCCTTCTGAACCTCAATACCGGCTCTGTCTGGACTCTGCCATTACCCGATGTTATGGTAAAGCGAGTCCTCCAGAGCAGCATCAGTTCTTCAATACATCTCACTACGGGACCGAGCACCGCAAGAGATCGGAGCAAGTGAACAATAAGCTCGTGGGATGTTATATCAAATGCCTTGCAGTAGTTGATCCAGACCATAGAGAGGTTACGCCTATACTGCACAGAGTCCTGCGTGATACATCTGTCGATCAGCAGGTTCTCCTTGCAGCCAGCGACACCTCTCTTTGACCTTCGTTGCGCATATATCCGTTCAACTGCTTGGAGCACCGGCATGTACAAGATGCGTGTAAACACCTTGTAGCATGCATTTAAGCAAGTTATCGGCCTGTAGTTTTTGGATTAGATAAATCTCCGTTCTTCAGGATCAGCACTGTCCGCCCTTCGACAACCCAAGAAGGAATTTGCTGCTCCCCATTTAGCCATGAATTGAAAATTCTGGCCAAAAGGTGGTGGGTACTGGATAAATTTATCCACCAATAGTTGTTTATCCCATCGGGACCTGGAGCAGCAAAGTTCTTATAGCCCTCAAGAGCTCTTCTGGAGTTATCGGTCGGCACACCTCGTTTGGTTGTTGAAGCCTTTGGCAAAAGGCCTCAAAGTGTGGCAGGGCTGGAGTGTCTCTGTTGAGTGGAAGTTTCTGCCCGTAAAGCGTTTTCCAGAAGTTTTCCACCTGATCTACAGTCGGCGGATTCTCTACAACATTCTGAGACGGTTCGAAAATTCGCGAGGGCTTTTCGACGAAAAGAGTATTTTCCACCAGCCCCCTCGCCCGCCTCACTAGTGACTTTTTACAAGCCACTAACATCCGTATCCGGTCAAGGTAGTGCTGTTTAGTGGTTCGCAACACTATCCCAATCAGTGTGTGATGGACACGTCTTAAATTGGCGGCTATGCGCCTAACTTTAGGCGTGAATGTCTTATTGGCCGCCATATAGTCCATCACACCTTGGATACGGGATGCGTGTTGCCTCGCCGACCGGATCTTGGCTTCCATCTTTTTTATACCCCGCTCCGCTCTCTCCTGTGGGCAGGCATTATTCCGCCTCTCACCCGGAGTTAAGCGCTGGGCAGCAGCGTATACGGCACAATTTATGTGCCAGATGTCAGGTCCTTCTGGTATCGCTTCACGAAATTCAGCATCCGCTCTGGCTAGGTCTTCTGATCTAGGGGGTTTGATGTAGTGCAACCCCCTTCTGGGGTTGAGGCCCTCTGGTCTTGGTGGAACGTCTAGAACTTCCTCTACAACCGGTTCATTCAGCGGCTCTTCGACCGCCTCATTTACCGGCTGAGAAACAGCTCTCGCGTAGCCCCTGCTGCGAAGGTGGGACACATAATCACGCAGATTTTGCGGAGTGAAAGCGCTGTGCCCTGAGTGTCTTGCACACCACAGAGCGTGTTATTATTATTATTATTATTTTTTTTTTTTTGTAAAAGCCAGTCACCCTTTAAACTCTGTGGCTCCGACACTCACAGAGGGGAGCTGGTAGTACCGGTAGCCACTCCCCACGCCCGTGGGGTGAGTGACTACTGGGTCCGCGAATCGTGTGCCCTGAGCAGACGTAATGAACCGAGGATGACGGCCTTCTGCATTCTGCCGGCTAAGACCTCTGCCGAATTTCGGCATGCCGGTATGATCTTAAGTTCTGAAAGCAGTGTGTGTCTCGTTCCACCGAGGGCTCCTATAATCAGTACCACTATCTTAACAGTATGGTCTGGATAGAGTCTGCGGAGTTCGAAGAGCAAATCTCGATATTTTGTCCGTTTTTCCTCCTCCTTCAAGACAATGTTGTTCTCCGCGGGAGCCGAGAACTCCACGACAAACATTGTCTTGAGTTGGTGGTCGAGGAGGACTATGTCAGGCTTGTTGGCTTGTATTTGCCTGACTGTGGGAAAAGAGTAGTTCCAATAAATTAGACACTTCTCATTTCCCACAACGGACTCAATATCCCCCGGAGCATAAGGCAGCACTGGTGTCTCGTCTATCCCATACGAGTGCCTTAAGTGATAATAAAGCACTCGTAATGCTCCGTCGTGCCTCTGGATATAGGCCGAGACTGCATATGTCGGACAGGCCGACAACAAGTGCATTAAAGTCTCTGGCGCCCTGCGGCAGGCCCTGCAGCTGACATCAGGGACCTCTATACCCATGACACGACTTCGATAAACGAGAGTGTTAAATACACCATCCTGGCAAGCCATTATGAATCCCTCGGTCTCAGACTTCAGCCCGGCTGACCTTAAGAAGGCAAAGGTCAGCCTTTCGGATAAGCCAAGATCTTCTATATTTTTATAGAAGACTCCATGCATTGGCTTATCCGTATGAAGCTGCAGAAAGATGTTGTGTTCTGCAGCTTTAATTTGGGCTTTTCGCCGAGCAGGTTCCAACTCGGTGACAGAGACGCGATTTACCCGCTCGACGTCGAAGGAGAGACCAAGTTCATCGGCTGCTCTCTGTGCTGCCTTAAGCAAAAACGCTCCTACCCCTGCATTTTCATGGTCTCGGACCATGCAGAGGAGGGGATCCGAACTCCTGATAATCTTACAGGCTCCATCCAGAACCATCCTGTTATGGAGACTCTCCAAACTCAAGAGTCCACGGCCTCCCCGATGTCGTGGGAGGTATAACCGTGGAACGGACGATTTAGGATGCAAACTCCTATTGAGATGCATCTTCTTGCGGGTTCCTACGTCGAGTTGACGCAACTCCTCTCGGTTCCATTTCACCACTCCAAAGGAGTGGAGAAGGATCGGAACGGCAAGCATGTTGGTAGCAGACACCTTGTTCTTCCCCGACAGTTCTGAAGACCAAATCTGTCGGAGTCGGTGCTGATACTTGCCGCGGAGAGCGTTTTTCACTACACTCACTTCTTGGGTGGAGCGTTGCTCGACACCCAAGTAAGTGTACGACTCTCCGGCATCTAGATGATGTAAGATGCTTCCGTCTACGAGCTGCGCGTCTTCTCCGTAGTCCCCGCATCGTCCTCTCTTGAGATGGACCAGTGCACATTTGTCCAACCCGAACTCCATACCGACAGCCTGCGTGTACTCCTGTACCACCCTAAGGGACTGGTGTAGGTCCCTTTCTCCGGAGGCATAAAGTTTAAGGTCATCCATATAAAACAAATGGGTGACCTTATGCCTCCTATCGCCGGGGGTACCGCAGTTGTATCCACGGGTTTTCCGGAGCGAAACGGATAATGGCAGTAGTGAGATGCAAAACAGAAGGGGGCTGAGGGAGTCTCCCTGAAATACTCCCCTTCTGAACGATACCGGCTCCGTCTGGACTCTATCGTTACCGGATGTTATAGTAAAGCGAGTCCTCCAGAGCGGCATCAGTTCTTCAATACATCTCACTACGGGACCGGGTACCGCAAGACATTGGAGCAAGTGTAAAATAAGCTCATGAGATGTCATGTCAAATGCCTTGCGGTAGTCGATCCAGGCCATGGAGAGGTTCCGCTTATACTGCACGGAGTCCTGCGTGACACATCTGTCAATCAGCAGGTTCTCCTTGCAGCCAGCGACACCTCCCTTCGACCCTCGTTGCTCATGTATCCGTTCGTAAACCGGTTCAACTGCGTGGAGCACCCGCATGTACAAAATGCGTGTAAACACTTTGTAACATGCGTTTAAACAGGTTATCGGGCGGTAGTTCTTTGGGTTAGACAAATCTCCGTTCTTGGGGATCAGCACTGTCCGCCCCTCAACAACCCAAGAAGGAATTTGCTGCTCCCCATTTAGCCAGGCATTAAAATTCTGGCCAAATGGTGGTGGGTACTCGATAACTTTTTCCACCAAAAGTTATTTATCCCGTCGGGACCTGGAGCGGCAAAGTTCTTAGAGCCCTCAAGAGCTCTTCGAACCTCTTCTGGGGTTATTGGTTGGCACACCTCGTGTGGTTGGCGAAACCTTTGGCTAAAGGTTTCAAAGTGTGCCAGGGCTGGAGAGTCTCTGTTGAGTGGAAGCTTCTGTTCGTACAACGTTTTCCAGAAGTTTTCCACCTGATCTGCAGTCGGCGGATTTTCAGCAACACGCTGAGGCAATTCGAAAAGGCGCGAGGGCTTTTTGCGGAAAAGTTGATTTTCCGCTAGCCCCCTCGCCCGCTTCACTAGTGACTTCTTACAAGACACTAGCATCCGTATCCTGTCGAGGCAGTGCTGTTTGGTGGTTTGCAGCACTGCCCCATTAAGTGTGTGATGGACGCGTCTTAAGTTGGCAGCTACTCGCCGCACTTTAGGCGTGAAAGGCCTGTTGGCTGCCATATAGTCCATCACACATTGGATACGGGATGCGTGTTGCCTCGCCGACCGGATCTTGGCTTCCATCTTCTGTATGCGCCTTCCCGCTCTTTCCTGTGGAGAGGTAATATTTCGCCTCTCCACCTGAGACAAGCGTTGAGCGGCAGCATACACGGCACAATTTATGTGCCAGATGTCAGCCTCTTCTGGTAGCGCTGCACGTAGTTCTGCATCCACTCTGGCCAGATCTTGTGGCCCGGGGGGTTTTATGTTGTGCAACCCCCGTCTGGTACTGAGAACCTCTGGTGTTAGTGGAACGATAGGGACCGCTTCCTCAACCGGTTCGTTCGGTGGCTGTTCGGCCACCTCATTCACTGGCTGAGGAGCGGCTCTGACATAGCCTCTAGCACGAAGGTGGGATACATAATCACGTAAGTTCTGAGGTGTGAAGGCGTCATGCTCTGGGTGGTTTTCACACCACAGAGCATGCATTCGCGCCATGTACCCCCTTCGGCCGGGCTCACTGCTTTCATAACAGTGCATCAGGTCGTCTCTCAGTTCATCTGTCCACTCAAAGCGTCCTTGGTTATAGCGGTCGTCATCAATGGGCATCCTTCCCTGATGGGGCCCCCCCACCTTGCCCTTGACCCCTATCCGCACGGGGTCGATCGTGGGGGCCCTGCCTTCGGCCAACTGGAACCGGAGGATCGGGCTTGTGGGTGGTTAGCCCAACAAGCCCACGACCGACACCAGAGGGGAAAGCGCTTTCCCCTCCCGGGTGCGCTAGGGCTGCCGGTTCGGTTTTGCACCCCCAGCTGGAGTAAGTGGTGGCGCTACTCACCAAAGGCTAGATGGATAACGGTTAGCCTCTCCTGCTTATTTATTATTATTATTATTATTATTATTATTATTATTATTATTTTTTTTTTTTTTTTTTTTTTTTTTTGTGAAGCCAGTCGCCCTTCTCTCTGTCTCCGATGCCAGAGAGGGTACGCTGGTACTACCAGAGACCACTCCCTACGCCGTAGGGTCAGTGGTCACTGGGTCCGCGAATCGTGTGCTCTGAGCAGGCGTAACGAGCCAAGGATAACGGCCTTCTGCATTCTTCCGGCTAAGATTTCTGCCGAGTTTCGGCATGCCGGTATCGTCTTCAATTCCGAAAGCAGTGTGCGCCTCACCCCACCTAGGCATCCTATGATAAGAACCACTAGTTTAACAGTGTGGTCCGGATAGAGTCTACGGAGTTCGAAGAGAAGATCTCGATATTTAGTCCGTTTTTCCTCCTCTTTCAGAACAATGTTTGTTTCCCCTGGGGCGGAGAATTCAATGACAAACATTGTCCTAAGTTGACGGTCGAGGAGGACTAAATCAGGTTTATTGGCCTGTATTTGCCTGAGGGTGGGAAACGAGTAGTTCCAATAAATTAGGCACCGCTCATTCCCCACTACGGACTCAATATCCCCCGGAGCGTAAGGCAGCACTGGTGTCTCGTCTATCCCATACGTATGCCGCAGATGATAGTACAGCACACGTAATGCTCCATCATGTCTGTGGATATAGGCCGAGACAGCGTATGTCGGACAAGCCGACAACAGGTGCATAAGTGTCTCCGGCGCCCTTCGGCAGGCCCTACAGTTTACATCAAGGACCTCTATACCCAGGACATGACTTCGATAGACGAGTGTGTTAAAGACACCATCCTGGCAAGCCATAATGAACCCTTCGGTCTCAGACTTCAGCCCAGCTGACCTTAAGAAAGCAAAGGTCAGCTTCTCAGATAAGCCCCTGTCTTCGATGTTCTTGTAGAAGACTCCATGCAAGGGCTTATCTTTATGCAGCTGCAGAAATTTACGTTGCTCTGCTGCTTTTGTATGGGCTTTTAGCTGAGCGGGTTCCAGCTCGGTGACAGAACTCGGGTTTACCCGCCCAGTGTCGAAGTCGAGACCAAGTTCATCGGCTGCTCGTTGTGCTGCCTTGAATAAGAACGCTCCCGTCCCTGCGTTTTCATGGTCGCGAACCATGCAGAGAAGGGGATCCGAACTCTTGATGATCTTGCAAGCTCCATCCAGAGCCGACCTGCTATGTAGATACTCCAAACTCAAGAGTCCACGGCCTCCCTGCTGTCGTGAGAGATATAACCGCGGAACGGACGATTTTGGATGCAAACTTCTGTTGAGATGCATCATCTTTCGGGTTCCTACATCGAGTTGGCGCAACTCGCCTTGTGTCCATTTCACTACCCCAAACGAGTGTAGAAGGATCGGAACGGCAAGCATGTTAGTTGCAGACACCTTATTCTTCCCCGACAGTTCAGAAGACCAAATCTGCCGGAGGAGGTGCTGGTACTTGCCGCGGAGAGCGTTTTTAACTGTTGACACTTCTTGAGTGGAGCGTTGCTCAACACCCAAGTATTTATACGTCTCTCCGGCATCTAGGTGGTGCAAGATGCTTCCATCCACAAGCTGCGCGTCCTCTCCGTAGTCACCGCATCGTCCTCTCTTGAGGTGAACCAGTGCACATTTGTCCAAGCCGAACTCCATACCGACAGCCTGAGTGTACTCATGTACCACCCTGAGAGATTGGCGTAAATCTCTCTCGCTGGAGGCATAAAGTTTAAGGTCATCCATGTAAAACAGATGGGTGACCTTATGCCTCCTATCTCCGGGGGTACCGCAATTGTAACCACGGGTTCTGCGAAGTTCAACGGATAACGGCAGTAGCGAGATGCAAAATAGAAGGGGGCTGAGAGAGTCTCCCTGAAACACACCCCTCTTAAACATAACCGGCTCTGTTTGGACTCTGACATTACCAGATGTTATAGTAAAGCGAGTCCTCCAGAGCGGCATGAGTTGTTCTATGCATCTCACTACGGGACCGGGCACCGCAAGACATTGGAGCAAGTGAACAATTAGCTCATGAGATGTCATATCAAATGCCTTGCGGTAATCGATCCAGGCCATAGAAAGGTTCCGCTTATACTGCACGGAGTCCTGCGTGACACATCTGTCAATAAGCAGGTTCTCCTTGCAGCCAGCGACACCCTTCTTAGACCCACGTTGCTCGTATATCCGTTCGTAAACCGGGCCGCTTGCTTGAAGTACCCGCATGTACAAGATACGTGTGAATATCTTGTAACATGCGTTTAAACAGGTTATCGGTCTGTAGTTCGCTGGATCTGCCAGATCTCCGTTCTTAGGGAGTAGCACGGTTCGCCTCTCGATAATCCAGGAAGGAATTTGCTGCTCTCCATTTAGCCACGAGGTGAAGATTCTGGCTAAATGGCGGTGGGTGCTCGGAAGTTTTTTCCACCAAAAGGTGTTAATCCCATCGGGTCCAGGAGCAGCAAAGTTCTTGGAGCCTTCTAGGGCTCTTCGAACCTCTTCCGTCGTTATCGGTTGGCACACTGCTTGAGGCTGCTGGAGCCCTTGGCAAAAAGCTTCAAAGTGTGCCAGGGCTGGAGTATCTCGGTTTAGTCGACGCTTTTGTTCGTAAAGCGTCTTCCAGAAGTCTTCCACCTGATCTACAGTCGGCGGATTCTCAACAATACGCTCAGGCGGTTGGAACAGGCGAGATGGCTTCTTGCGGAAAAGGTTATTTTCCGCTACTGCCCTCGCCCGCCTTGCTAGCGACTTTTTGCAAGCCACTAGCATCCGTATTCTATCGAGACAATGTTGCTTGGTGGTAAGCAGCACTGCCACGTTAAGCGTGTGATGGACTCGCCGTAAGTTTGCGGCGATTCGCCGCACTTTTGACGTGAAAGGCCTGTTCTCCGCCATGTAATCCATCACACACTGAATACGGGAGGCATATTGTCTCGCCGACCGGATCTTGGCTTCCATCTTTCTTATACGCCGGTCAGCTCTCTCCTGAGGGGAAGTAGTATTATCCCGCCTCACCACCGGAGAGAGCCGCGTCGCGGCGTCGTAGACGGCACAATTAATGTGCCAGATATCAGCCTCTTCCGGAATAGCTTCACTGAGTTCTGCGTCCACTCTGACCAGATCTTGTGGCCGAGGGGGCTTTTCATGGTGCAGCCCCCTTCTGGTTCTGATGCCCTCTGGTATGGGTGGAACATCTAAAACCGCCTCCTCGACCGGTTGATCGGGCGGTCTGTCGGCTACCTCTTCAACAGGTCTCAGAGCGGTTCTGATGTAGCCTCTGCTTCGGAGGTGAGATACATAGTCACGAAGATTTTGTTTCGTGAAAGCGCGATGCTCTGGGTGTATATCACACCACAGAGCATGCATCCGCGCCATGTATCCCCTCCGTGCAGGCTCACTGCTTTCATAGCACTGCAGAAGGTCGTCCCTCAGCTCGTCCGTCCACTCAAAGCGTCCATATGCGTCGCGGTTGTCGTCATCGGGCAGTCCGTCCTGTTGGGCCCCACCACCTTGCCCATGACCCCTATCCGCTCGGGGTCGATCGTGGGGGCCCTGCCTTTGGTCAATTGGAACCAGAGATTTGGGCTTGTGGGTGGTTAGCCCAGCAAGCCCACGACCGACACCAGAGGGGAATGAGCTTTCCCCTCCCGGGTGCACTAGGGCTGCCGGTTCGATTTTGCACCCCCAGCTGGAGTAAGTGGTGGCGCTACTCACCAAAGGCTCGATAGATGAAAGTCAGCCCCTCCTGCTAATTTATTATTATTATTTTATTATTTTATTATTATTATTATTATTATTATTATTATTATTATTATTATTATTATTATTATTATTATTATTATTATTATTATTATTATTATTATTATTATTATTTTACTCGAATCCAGTCGCCCTTCTCTCTGCCTCCGATACCAGAGAGTGGTAATACCAGTGACCACTCCCTACGCCGTAGAGTTAGTGATTACTGGGTCCGCGAATCGTGTGCTCTGAGTAGGCGCAACGAACCAAGGATAACGGCCTTCTGCATTCTTCCGGCTTAGATTTCTGCCGACTCTCGGCATGCCGGTATCGTCTTCAATTCCGAAAGCAGTGTACGCCTCACCCCACCTAGGCATCCTATGATAAGAACCACTAGTGTAACAGTGTGGTCCGGATAGAATCTATGGAGTTCGAAGAGAAGATCTCGATATTTAGTCCGTTTTTCCTCCTCTTTTAGAACAATGTTTGTTTCCCCTGGGGCGGAGAATTCAATAACAAACATTGTCCTGAGTTGGTGGTCGAGAAGGACTACATCAGGTTTATAGGACTGTATTTGCCTGAGGGTAGGAAACGAGTAGTTCCAATAAATTAGACACCGCTCATTCCTCACTACGGACTCAATATCTCCCGGAGCGTAAGGCAGCACTGGTGTCTCGTCTATCCCATATGTGTGCCGCAGATGATAGTACAGCACACGTAATGCTCCATCATGTCTGTGAATATAGGCCGAGACAGCGTATGTCGGACATGCCGACAACAGGTGCATAAGTGTCTCCGGCGCTCTTTGGCAGTCCCTGCAGTTTACGTCAGGGACCTCTATACCCAAGACATGACTTCGATAGACGAGTGTGTTAAAGACACTACCTGACACGCCATAATGAACCCTTATTATTATTATTATTATTATTATTATTATTATTACTGTTATTATTATTATATTATAATGCAAATTTTAGCACAGTATAACACATAGAGTTATTCAGAACAGATATCTTTTTATCATTTTTTTTATATTTTACGTGAAATGTCTTCAATAACGTCTGGATCCCGCTATGAATTATAGAGGCGACCTCATTTGCTCACCCAAGTCTAGATCTACAACATTTGAGGTGGTTTTTGAAGTGACGTGGAAGGCGGGCAACAAAAGATTTACTACATCAACCGATAAATAAAACAAACTAACGCTCAGTGGCTTACGTAGTAGACTTGAGACCACGGCATCCCAGGTTCGAATCCTGGTTAGGGTAGTGATGTTTAGTGGCATTTTTACGTTTTTCCGAGATGGTAGCAGAGGGATAGACCGCGGTTCTGTGAGAGGTAACATGGCTAGTAGTCCCCCTTTTCTGAGTACGAATATCAGCTGCGACAGAATGGTTGTTGTGTCGTTGTCTGTATGTATAATATGTCCTGGTTGAGTGATGGAATAGCTTCCGCAAAACGTCGCTAGGACGATAATAAAAATAAAGCTGTTAATAAACAGTAATAAGTTGTCTTGTAGTGTAGTAATATAGTGAAAAACGTATATAAACTATGACGTGCACAAATGATTCTAAGCCTCTATAACATATTTGTACTTATTTGAACTAAATAATTATTTCTATTCTAGACAAGACTTAGAGACAGATGGTCAAGATATTTTACGCGACCTGGTCTTATCTCAAAATAGAGAGAGGTATTATCCCTATTTAGAAACATGGGCTTTTTCACCAGGATTTCCTTTACTATCAGTTAAATTAACAGAATCAGATGATGATAAGGAAGTTACAGAGCTTTCACAGGTATGAAAAATATTCAGATTTGTTGACTTCATGCAAAATAATGAATACATTTCGAAACAATGTATTTTTTAACTTATTTTATACTATTTCTACGCTGGATTTTATCTAGATCTACATTTTGGAGAAAAATATGTAAGTTTTTGATATAAAGGAGTAGCGTTTCAGTTCATTTTAAAATCTTTACGCGTTAAGTCAAGTCTAATTTCATATAGGGACGATTAAAAATTTATATTAATTTAAAAATGTTTTTAAGAATGTTTTTCCGACTAACACAATAGTTTATCACCCAACTACTGTTACCCAAGTGACTGACACACAGTTCGTATATGGATTTACTATTAGAAATTGATTAGGGGCCAGAATATATGGAAAAATTTATTCCTAGCGTAAAACAGTGGTCAATTTTCCAATATTAGGAGGAAAATATTAAAAAATACATACTCTCTATCAGTCAAAAATCGCTGCCCAAGGAATCACTACTTCCACATCCAGATTTTCTATCCAAGTCACTCACAATGAACAAATTTTGTATTTGGAAATAATTGTTTATGGAACTTTAGTAATATAATATTTGAAATCCTCTACCCCAAAAACTTATAAAACGATACCCCATATTGGAAGTGGGGTGGGGGTGGTGATAGGGGGGTGGTAGTGGGGGTTAATGAAGTAAAAAAATATTTTGAGGTTTCTGGTTCTTGTACATACACTAAATCACATTTTTTTTCATCCCCTTTAATAATGGGGTGGGGGTGGTAATGTGGGTGGCTAATGCCAGAAATTTTTTTGAGAACTTAGCTTCTCTTGTAGATACTAAATATCAATTTTATGGATTCTTACCTGCTTGATTTACGCATTTACCACAAATTTACCCCAATTTACCCCCAATCCTTGGACGGAACAAAATGAAAATATAATCTAGTTCCAGATCTCGTTAAGGTACATATGTGTAGCAAATTTCAAGTCAATATCTTAAACAGTTCCAGAGTAAACGTGTGCACAAAAAAAGTTACAGACAGACAGACCGACGGACCGACAGACAGACAGACAGACAGACAGAATTTTTTTTTCTCGCTCAAATTTAAAGTCTCGACGTTTCATGACATTCTAAGCCTATCTGAACAATAAAAACTTTTAAAATTTTGTTGCTGTTACTATACTTCCATTGGATGTGGAAGTAATTAATATACATATCCATTTTGGACATCATCAAACAAAATAAATTGTCTCTTTAAGCCACACGTGTTCAATGCTAGAGAATTGAAGAAGAGTAGAGTTTCGGCGTTCAGTTGGTCACTGGTATCCGTTTAGACAAATTTTTGCTTGTGCAGAATCTTATAATATCGTATTCTTTAAGTGTTAGTAAGTGTCTTTAGCTATTTAAAAATGTTCCGTGGCATGTATACTACTGCGCTTAATTACATAATGAATTGATTTTGTATAAGTGTGCATTTATGTATTTATATTTGAGTTTCACTGTAATTTTTGTCAAGTATATCAGGTTAGAGCCTGTATTTTCAGATATGTTATCAAACTTTACTTTATTGTACCATCTGTAGAAAATATCTCGTCCCATTTTTGAAATTCTGAAGCGGCTACTTCTGTAAAAAAATCTTCAACTATTTGAATTTTTGCGAAATGAGAAGTTATTGCGTAGTGGAGTATCAATAAGACTATTTGCAATTTGCTAAGTTGTTGGAGACATAAAATATTAAGAAGTGTAGTAAAGAAAGAGCCAAAGAAAAATAGTGAATAGACTTTTTTTTCATTTTAAATTAAAAAAGTGCTAAAAACATTTTTTATGCACTTTTCTTTTTATCAATTTTCATATTAAATGCCAACGCGTTAAAAAATAAGATATAGGAGGGGGGGAGGGGAAAATGCAAAAAAAATAAAAATTGAAAATTTAGTTAAAAAAAGGCGTAAATTCATTTTTTTATTTGCTTTGTATACATTTTATGTGAAAAAAAAAGAAAAAAAATGTAGTTTTAAAATTGAATTTCGCGCCATTATCAATCAGCCATTTTGAATTCTTCGATTTTCTCTTCAAATTCGTAATTAGTGATCTCGAAAACCCCCGAGTATAAAATTTGGATGATATTTTATTAATTTTAAAGCAATCATTAAATTTTTTTTAAACGGATGCAAATTATGCACTTTAGGATGCGTTTAATGGCTACAATCGGCCCATAAAGGGTCTTCAATGACCCAATATGTTACTTAAAGCTTGTATAATACTAAAACAAACCATTTTTCTCAAATTTTTATGAATATTAAATGAATATCTTCGAAAAACCCTTGAAAAATGCACAAAAACAGCAAAAAATGCACTTTTTTTTGCATAATTATGCATTTTTATGTATTTTCCCCGTCACTCTGTGTGTACGGACTATGATTTTTCAAGTTTTTATACCTAAAAGATGTATTCTATGCAATAAAATCTTTTGGAGATAAAACTTCTTGAAAATCACCTTTTTTTTATTAGTTCCAACAGCCTATATGGAGCATCCACGCGCTACTGACTAACTGCATATATTTATATAGGATATGTAATTTTTTATGCAACGTATCATAAAAACACCTTTAAACAAAAATATACTTTTTAACACAATATAGCTAAGAACGAAGTGTTAATAATATTTTCCTCATAAATATGGCAAATTAACCACTGTATGTCGGCTTCACATTTGAAGTGTAACGGAGAATACTCAAAATGCCAACTTCTGTCAACTTCATCTTTGCTTAAGAGATAGATGGATTTTTATTAATTTGGATGTAGAAGTAGTGATTCCTCAGGCAGCGGCTTTTTAAGTTAAAAACCGCTGATTAAGGAAAAACTACTTCCACATCTAGATTTCCTGTCCAAGTCTCTTAGGACAAACAAAGTTTTGATACTATCTTTGCACTCCACTATGTGGAAATACTTGTTCGTAGACCTTTAATAATACAATATTTGTAATCGTCTACCCCAAAACCTCATAGAACGATATGCCACATCAGAAGTAACTAAGTAGCTAATGCCAAAAAGAGGTCTGAGGCCTTAGCTTGTCGTACTTACATTAAATCCCAATTTTATGGACTTTTGCTCGCTTTGCCTATTTACCTCAATTTACCTCCTTTAATTCCCAATCCTTCAATGGAATAAGATCAAAGTGCAATCTTGATCCAGATCTCGTTATACTCGTATACCAAATTTTAAATCGATATCTCAAACCGCTCCACGGTAATCATGCGCACAAAAAAAGGTACAGACAGAACGACAGAGACCTCAAACTTAAAATCTCGATGTTTCATAAAATTATAAGTTATCTGAATAAAAAAAAGTGTTATACCATTACTGTATTTCCACTCCATTATGTGGATGTGAAAGTAAAATAACATTCATCATTGTAACTATTACTATAATGCTAAATAACTTCATATTGAAGTCGGAAATATGTTTCAGAAACGTTTTGTATATCCCATCGATGATTCGTCAGATTACGATAATGATAAATGGGACATTCCACTTACGAGTACTACGCAAAATGAAATAAGATTTAACAAGTCATTGGATTTATTCTTCACTAAAGATGGTGCTATGTCGTATTGGAGTAAGAATAACATCTGGCTACTGTTTAATCTACAAGGTGGATCGTTCTACAGAGTTAACTATGAAGATCAGCTGTGGCGGAGGTTTATAAATTATTTGAGAGGCGACGAAAGAACCCAAATTGAGGTTTTAACTAGAGCACGATTGGTCGATGATATTTTTAATATTGCGAGAATAGGAGACGTCAGTTATGCCTTAGCCTTCGACTTAGCTGATTTTCTTATTGACGAAACTGAGTATTATCCTTGGTACTCTGCACTGAATGCATTCTCATACTTACTGGGAAAATTGGAGGATGATGAGGTTGAAGCAAACTTGAAAGTAAGTAATCATATTTATTAAAATCCATATGAATTCATGATAAAAAGGTTACAAATTTTATCAATATTAGAGTCCTTGCTCCAGCTCGAAGGTACCATGAGCCAGCTAATCTAGGAGGGGGGGGGGGGTAGGTTAAAAAATTAGTAACAAGCTGACCTCAGCGGGAATATTTAGCCAATAACGTGCTTTCTAACCTGTCAAAATTCCCATTCGAAATAAACGGCCGCCTTTTTGGTTTTTGTCTATTTTTTTGAAATATCTAAGTAAGTATGGGTTTTATGAAAAAAATCTTATTTGTGGTGAATTGAAGAGCAAAGTGAATATTTTTTTTCCTAAAATGAAAAAGAAATTATGGTAAGGAAATATGGCCGTCATCGATTTTTTCGTTTTCTTTTTTAAATATCATTTTTAAGAAAAAATCAAGTACATCTTTATTACTCAGGGTACATGTTTTTTGTTTTGTTGCAAGGTTCATATCCCTAGCTTTAAAACTAAAGATGTAAATGTTTATATATTTGTTTAAAAAACCACAGTTTTTAATTAATATACACCTTTTTATGTAGATACGATAATTTTTTAACATTTGGTTAAAGAGCGTGTACTAACGCCTGTCTAATAATTTTAATCTTATTAAAAATAGTACATCATTACAAAAATATTTATTTATTTATTTATTTATTTATTTATTTATTTATTTATTTATTTATTTATTTATTTATTTATTTATTTATTTATTTATTTATTCATTAATTCATTCATTCATTCATTCATTCATTCATTCATTCATTCATTCATTCATTCATTCATTCATTCATTCATTCATTCATTCATTCATTCATTCATTCATTCATTCATTCATTCATTCATTCATTCATTCATTCATTCATTCATTCATTCATTCATTCATTCATTCATTCATTCATTCATTCATTCATTCATTCATTCATTCATTCATTCATTCATTCATTCATTCATTCATTCATTCATTCATTCATTCATTCATTCATTCATTCATTCATTCATTCATTCATTCATTCATTCATTCATTCAGTCATTCAGTCATTCAGTCATTCAGTCATTCAGTCATTCAGTCATTCAGTCAGTCATTCATTCATTCATTCATTCATTCATTCATTCATTTATTTATTTATTTATTTATTTATTTATTTATATAGTTATATAGTTACACCACCCCACAGTAAAAATCAATTACAAGGTGGGAAAAAAAAACAATAATTTGTACCTAATAGTAAAAAATATACAAACAGATAAAAAGGGAAAATGACCGATTATAAACATGCATAATACACTAACGGATTAAAAGCATATTCAAATAAAATTACAAATTACTACGAAAAGATATACTTAATATTTGAAATGCTCGAGTAAAATATATCAAGCTTCCTTCAATAGACATGTAAATGTTTCACATAAAAAATAAGAGAGAGAACATCAGAACATTTGTTCGTGGAGTAGGAAGATAAAATGTTTTATGATTAGGTACGCGTTTCAAATGAGGGTGCATGAAAATTTAACATATTCAAGATATTAGGGCAATAGATGGGATTAAAAATTAACTTGTGAAAACAAAAGAGAACAACGTTTCCTGCGGTCGTGTAAACTAAGAAGACGAAATCTATTCAGCAACTGTCCATGTTCGAAGCCAACAGCGGGATATACATGATCAATTTTATATGAAACGTATTTTAGGTAGCGTCGTTGTATATTCTCTATGCAATTATAATATTTATTATAGCCTGGATTTCAAATCAGTGAGACATATTCAAGTCTGGATTTAATAAATGCAGTATAAAGAAGATTTAATAAGAAGATTTATAAAAAATTTTTAATAATGCAATGTCATCAAAAACGCTTGAATTTCTAATCAAAAAACCTAAACTATTATAAGCAGAGAGAACAATATTTTCTATATGTTCGTTAAAATTTAGAACTCTCCGCCTCCCAAGTCATTGAACTCATCTGATCCATTTAATACAGTATCATTCAATTCATAATCAAATAATAGTGGAGTATTCTTCCTGCAGAAAGAGAGAACGTTATATTTGGCGATGTTTAAGGGCAGATTATTTAGAAGACACAAGTCATTAACATCATTTAAATTACTTTAGGGTAAGACACAATCATCGTCGGTATCAACAGTATAATACAATTTCATGTCATTGGTATATAGCAGGCAGTTGACATCAACACAAGTCACTAAATCATTAATAAATAAAATAAATAATAGAGGCCCAGCACTGAGCCTTGGGGGACTCCGGAAGTAGTTAAGAATTGATCATAGTTAAAGCCACGTATTATCCGAATTGGATCCCATCAGTTAAAAAAGATGACAGCAGGGAAGTTAGCAAGTCCGAAAAAAAGAGTACTTTAAGTTTACGTAGGAGAATGCCATGGTCAAGCCTGTCAAAAGATTTGAATAAATCAGTATATATAGTGTGTGCGATTTAAGACCGCAATTTGGAATGCGTTGGCCGATTTTAATTTTTTTTTCAGATATAGTTCTCGATGAGCTTTATTTGACTGTTTTGAAAATTTTGTAATTTTCATATTTTCAAGGCCTACTATGCTCCTCTAAATATGTTGAAATTTCGATCGACTATTAGGCATTTTTTTATCGGATAATTGGATAGCGTATTCGAATTGTAGTTGTCTCAAATACCCTTATACAAAATTTTAGTTCGATACCTCATATAGGGTGTTTGTTATTCAATAGCCAAATTTAAAATTTCTCACTTTTCGACTGGCCCTGTATAAAAGTCGGTTAGGTTCACTAAAAAGATAAAGAAGTCATTCGACTTAAGGAACATCAGGCACTAAATGAGGAAGAAAAAAGAAAAGTTATTCTTTAAATAAATAGTTCTTCTATACATTATTCGGTTGCTGTACGTAGGTGCCTTAATGAAAATTTTCGGAATAATAAATAGCTTATGCTAAAAATGTTCTTCATTGCCTTCGTCTTCTTCTACGGAACAATAACTCGTGTAACTCAAATCAAATTTCAAAATCAAATCAAATTTATTTCATTTTTGTTCACAAATAATAATAATTACACATACCATATACAGCGTGTCGCACTTTTAATGGAGCCACCCTCATATCTCGTTCATCTGATATCCGAATATTTTGAAATTTTGGTGGTGAATATATACCTATAAAATGAGTCTTTATACGTAAGCACATTTGATTTTAGTCAGAGGCGTTCGATTCTAGAATGGAAGAAGGGGGTCGATTTTCGAAAAAATATATTAGCGATTTTTTCAGTAAAAAACTAGTGAGATATTCTTAATCAGCACCTTTAGAAACCCCTTTGTACAAGATTACACCATAGTGGGTCCAAAAGTGTTTTAGATAGGGGCCGTCAAAAAAACAATTTTTTCAACTAAAAATAATTTTTACCTGTAAAACGGATTCTCAAATGAAAAAATGTATTCTTAATTTTTTGTTCAGAATAATGTATTGTACTAGTCTGAATTGATTTTACAATAAAATAATTATTTATTTAATAAGGAAAGAATTTTAATTAGTACATGCTTAACATTTTTCTAACGAATAATCTTCAATAAAGACCTAAGTAAGCCATGAAAACAAAAGTTATTGCGAGTGTCAATTGGTTTTATTTATTTATTTATTTTTGTTTCATTTATTTTATTTTTTAATTCTTGCCTTATTTAAATAAATAATTATTTTGTTGTAAAATCACCTCAAACTAGTACAATACATTATTCTGAACAAAAAATGAAGAATAGTTTTTTTTCATTTGAGAATCCGTTTTGCAGATAAAAAATATTTTTAATTCAAAAAATTGCTTTTTTGGCGGCCCCTATCTCAAACACCTTTGAACCCACTACGATGTAATCTTGTACAAATGGGTTTCTAAAGGTGCTGATTAAGAATATCTTACTAGTTTTTTTCTAAAAAAATCGCTAATACTTCTATTTTGAAAATCGACCCCCCTTTCTACATCCTAGAATCGGACGCCTCTGACTAAAATCAAATGCGGTTACGTCTAAAGACTCGCTTTATAGGTATATATTCACCACCAAAATTTAAAAAAATCCGGATATCAGATAAGCTAGATATAAGGGGTGGCTCCATGAAAAGTGCGACACGCTGTATATTGTATAATCATTTTGAAAATTAGTACTATATAAATTTGTGCCTAACTCATATGAATATGTTTTTATTCCCCTCTTTAGGGTACACCTAGACTATACATCTAGCCTAGGTGTGTACCAATAATGGTATTGTTAAATACTGTTATATTTTTATTCATACATATATACTTATGCACGAGTACACATGCATAGACATATACATATATATCTATAAGTAAAACTGAGCTAACATTGACCACATTTTCGGTGAATACTTCAGAACAATATTTTTTATAAATCCGTAGGCGCCGCGCTCTTTGAGTAGATTGAAAAAATATAATAAGATATGATCATCTTTTTTCCACACATTCTTTAAGAGTTCGACATGGTTGCCAAAACATTTCTGAACCTAAAGAGTTTGAATTAGTTATGAGAAAATCACCTATCTACCGTTGCCATACCTAAACATAGAAATTTTTACCTTGAATAATAAAGGTATATTTGATTTTGTTTTCGTAAAAATACTATTTAACAGACAAAACAAAAAAATTAAAATGACGATTTTTCTTAATAATTTTTTTTTAATTTTCCACTTATCTAAATATTCCCGAGGAGATCATCTTGTTACTAATTTCTTTCGGAAATTGCTCCTTTGACCTCTAATACCCCATCAATAAATTAAAAGTTCGACAAGATGCAGAATTTTGCAAGAACTTTTAGTTGCATCTCGGAAACTAGACATGAGAGCATTTGATTAGAAAGTCAAAATCTATAACATATTAAAAATTCAGCCAATTTGACTGTAGGCCAATTTATATAAGAAGTGTGCGGAGTCCTTTTATTAACTTTAGAAAATGTCTGGGATTTTTCAACAAAACAAGTG